>APFE031617816.1:7139-20334 GCA_000404065.3 Pinus taeda | reverse complement strand
CTTGAGTAAATAGCCGCCTCAGACTGAGTACACTCTTGAAATAAAAAGTCGTCCCTGGGTTGATAATTAATGTGAGGTAATTAGGAGTTAAAAAGACCCTTTTTATCGCTCCACAGTAGCCACTTCTACGGCTCTAACATTTTCATCACCCCCACAGTTTTCTGCTTCATGAGATTCTTGGTCTCCAGATGAGGGAACTTCTCTCAGTTAGCGAGGTCCTAGTCTTCGAACTTCATGGTTGGAACGTGGCCTAGGTCCGTGCCTTCAAACACGATGCCTTCTGGGAGGAATGGGGTCTGGAGAAGACTCTTGGTTTCGTCCAGGTCCTTTGACACTTTAGTCTTCCCTCCCTGCAGAGGGACATCTACGGGCAATTTTGTTGCAGAGCGTGTAGGTTGAATATCCTCCTCCATGTTTTCTTCTTCTTCCTCAGCAATGATCAAGGTAAGTAAGTCTTCTTCTTCCTCATCCGTTTCTATTGTGACAACTTTCCCCTTATTTGCCATAGACAGTTTGTTGCGGAGCGGGTTCCTAGGGGACACGCGTATGGGGGGCATATCTTGTTTATCTTTCTTGGGCCTTGGTGTACACGGTGATTTTGGGATCTCTGCTACAAGCCCAGAACCTTCGAGAGCATTTTCCATGTTTAGGGCTTGCGTGGTCTCATCGACGGTTACCTCTTCAATTCCCAGACCACCCTTAATAGTTGTCATGGTGTCTCGGCTATAATTTGTCACTCGCGAATTCAGGGGCTTAGTTATCGCTCGGCTCGCAATTATAAGGGCTCTATGCAATTGCTCAACTCTCAAATGACCAAGTGTTGTTTGTTGGGTAGCCCTTTGTGTTTTGTAGCATCTTTTGAATTCGAATTCAACCGTTCCCCCCAATTTCAGTCCATTAATGCTTTCTTGGCGACAGATTTTCCCAAATCTTGCCCAAAACTCATGTCTTAAATGCCCACCACCGCTTCAATTGGCCTCAAATTTCACATTCCATCGTGAATAGTGACATCAACGGTCACTTCCCAGCCAACCCACGCAGCAGCATAGCCCTCCATGCATGGTCGCTAACCTTGTGACGTGCTTCTTCTACACACATCTTCCATATCTCGTATCTCCCAAGAATAATTGTTTATAGTCCCGTGCTCCCTTTCAACTACTTGGAGCGCTAAGACTATCCTTCCTACGGCTAGTCAAGTGGTCGCACCACCCATGCAGGGCTCCCTCCTGTCCTCCGCCATGGTTTGCGGAAGCTTCCTACCTTCTATTCTCGGGGCCTGCATCGTGCACTTCACCATCTACAACGGGCTACCCTAGTCACGCGCACCTTGCCTTACCATCGTAGTCTTTTCAGTGAGAAACTCCTCCTTTTGTTTGTCCTCCAGATTTTTGACTTCTACGTCCATCAAAGCACTTTTCCTCTGTAACTGTATCCTTTCTTTTTCCAACCTTTGGAGTCTAAGGATTCCTTCTGCCAATCCCCTACATTTTGTTTCGTGCGGCTGTGTGATCTCTCCTTTCCAGGCTTGCGAACCTGTTATGTTCCTATACCAATAGGTGTCATATTTCATGATTGACTGATGAAATGCTAAAGATGTTCATCCTTTTCATGGTGAAAAGGTTCCATATTTTCAAAAAATCAAAAAATAAAAATAAAAAATGAAAAGAGGGTATGCCCTAAAAGAAAGATCAAAGGGCAAAAAGAATGAATTGGTCAAAAAGAAAAGAAATGAACCCCAAAGAAAAGACCAAGAAAGTGTGCTAGTCCAAATTGCCACTGCTGTTATGTTTTTGAAGAGTCTCATTGTGTGTGCAATCGGTGACTCCTGTCACAGTTGATGGATGGCCAAACAACTTAATCTTGGCCAGTCCATGTTTAAATTTCCTATTTTAGAGGTAGAGAATAAAATCTGTCCAAACAGTCCAAGCTTGGCAGATAAGTAGTTAGGTAGAGAAGCAGAGGTGCTCAACTGTTAAATCTGAGCACTGGAAGAAATAAGGGCAGACTTAGATAGGAAGACAATTAAAAGAAAAGAAAAGAGTGAGGGCTTGCTAGTTCAAATGCACCCAAGGAAAAAGGAAGAAAAAAGGTTAGGTGTGCTGGGTAGGCAGTTTTGAGGTTGCAGAAGAAGGTTTATGAGCAATTTTGTCCTTTGAAGATGATTTATCTCATGGATATCTGAAGCACAATGGTAATGGTTTGGCTACAAAACACATGATGCATGTCTAACTTCCCCTCTGAATTCTCCCAAATCACTTACTAACCTCCCCCCAAGGATATTGAGATTTTCTTAGTGCTCCTAGTTCACTTCATTTCATGAAAAAGACTAAGTAAAACTTTGTTTTTACTTAGGATAATAAAGCCACATTTCTTGTGTAAAATTCCGTTTCTTCCACTATGCTAAGTTACCCAAGTTCATAGCTTAGATCCCTTTCATTTCCCCAAAAGCCTAAGTTAATGTGACCATGTAAACTTGGTGCCTACCTCTCATAAACCCATTCTAATATACTAACTTTATTATATAGCTCCTACATAAAATTTCCCCCCTTGTAGTATATGTATTTATGAAAGTGCCAACAAAACTTTAATATCCCGACCCTTGGCAATTATAGCCGTAAACCATAGTATTTCTGGAATTATGGGTTCTCTTGGAGACATGTAATAGCCCTCCGCGCATAAAAACATTGGATTTTATTTAACATTTGGTCAAATAAATAACCAACCCACAGACCCAAGCAAAGGCAAAACCCCACAAAAACCTTATAAAACATTGAATTATCGCGCGGGTCCTACGCTATAGCCCTCTGCCAATTTCATTCGCCGCCAACCGTCGGATCATATTCCACAGATCCGACGGCTCTGATGCATATCGCAAGCCCTTTTGTGCCAATCGATAGTGCCCGGGGAATGGTGATTTTTCTTCCATACCGTGGGATAGGTGGCAGGCGCTCGATATGATTGCTGCCCCGCCCCCCAATACCACCATGGCCCAAAGGCGGTGCGGGGGCCAAACCGCTTACCGCCCATGCGCCCCCTCGCTGACGTCCTCTGACACGTCGTCTGCCATCACTCCTCTATATCATCCACCGTGTCATCCGCCACATCACCACCAAGTCAGCGTCCGTACCCCGCTACACGACAAATGTTGCGTCATGTTGACATCACCCGATCGAAGCGCGCCAAAACCTGCCAAAATCAATTTTTTGTAAAAAAGGCGTGAAATGGTTGTTTTTATTCATTTCTATTGGTTTTTTCTATGCGACTTGTGCATACCAATTTACGTTCGAAAACAGTCATTCGACCATACAGTCCACTTCCAAGCCAAATCAAGCCCACAAACTGGTCTTCTAGCTCGGTCCGCCACCTGCATTTCGCACAGGGCGCTCATTAAAACAGGTATTTACCCGAATTTTTCTCCCAAACCCCATTTTTCTAGTTTTATCTGTAAAATTGCCCAGAGAACCCAGATTTGAATTAAAAAACACTGTGTTGCCTTCAAACCTGCGCACCATAACCACTGTGTTTGCCTATTTTACCAAGAAATCCCACAAACTCTGTCTCCCTCTGCAAATTTCCCCCACTAAGCTAAATTCAAGCTGGTTTCAGCCCACAATTCTCTGAGAAAACCCCAGAAACTGTCATTCTACTTAGTTTGTTGTAAAAACCCAAGCTCCAAGTTGAAAAAATCACAAGAAATTTGAATAATGGAGGCTCCAGTGGCCATCAATGTTGCTCCCCTTAATGCTCCTCATAAGGATTTGGAGTGGTTGCCCTTAGCTGATAGGGATTTTAAAATTTAAGACTTAATTGGTGACAAAAACCACCTCCAAGCATTCTGTGAAATCAGGAACAATCACCTAAACAAAGCTGATCTCTATGGGATATGGGAATCCAACTTGCCCAAATACTACCTCTGAGAAGTAAATGTATTCCCAGATTTCATTTGCCTCTGCTATGCCAATTATGAGCCTGCTCAAAGAGCAGTCATGTCTCCAGCTGGAACTATCTTATTTCATATAAATCCTGACTCAATCAATGAAATGCTACACTTTAAACCTACTCAGCCTCTGGCTCCTCTTTCCATGGGATATTTGTTGGAGCAAGGCTCTAAACTATCCACTGCAGAAGTAGGCAAAATTGCTAAGTTATTCATGAGTCTAGATTGCTACTCCAGATGCTCACCTCCCTATCACCATGCTTGGTTCGATGAAGATGGAAGACTCATTATTGATATGATATCCTATGTCCTGGGATTTAAGATAAGTGAAATTGTTGATGAGACCATCTTAGCTTTTATGTCCATATTTATTCCAGGACACCCTCCTGCTATCAAGTTTGACTTTGCTGCTTTCATTACCAACAAGATCCATGACCAATTCATGAGTCTAGACAGGGAAGGAGTCTTCAAGTATACCTCTTATATCTATCATCTGTTCTTGTACTATCAAACAGATAGTTTTCAGTTTCCTATAAGAAAATTGGATACTAAAGGAGAAAGGAGGTCTGTGATCTTTTGGACCTTAGTCTTCCATATAGTCTATCACTCTCCTTACACTTACTGTGAGCTCATTGATTTGTTTATACACCCAGTTTCCTCTCTGCTGATGACCACTCCTCCTCCTAGACTCTCTGGTGACGTGCAGAAAATCTTACAGCTCTCCAAAAACTACAAAATAGGTGACTGGTACTTCTACCAGAATCACACCGAGATCAGGATATATGGCTGTGAGTTGTGCCCCAATAAACTGCCAAAATATGTGCCTATGAGACTATTTGCTCTAGAATATTTTAGGAAATTTCTCAATTCAGATTTGACTCACTTTCACAGTGCAAAGAAAAAAGCTGAACTAAAAATAAGAAACCAGTTAGGCCCTTTTATCATTAACAAAAAGGAAGCATGGCAAGATGCTAACAAAATATTGGGTGAACAGCTCAAATTAAAGAGGAGCTTTTGGTGGGTTCCCTATGACCCAAATGGATTCATCTGTGATAGAAAGGTAAAAATAAGGGTATCACCCTATAATCATTGTATTATCCTTGAAATAGAGCAGTATGCTAATCAAGATGAATGGGTATAGGGCACATTGGTAGAAGAGCTTATTGAGGAAGAAAAAATGGAACAAGCAATGAAAAATGTTGAAAAGACTCTTGACTTGGACTCTTTTGGACATGTGTTTTTCAAATTGACTCAGCAGACCAGAGAGGGCACATCAACTGCTGGAACTTCTCAGCAACCTACACAAGAGAGCACTACACCAGCTGCAGGGTCATCAAAGGGTAAAAAAGTGCTAGATTTAGAACAACACATAATGAAAGATCAGCCAACATCATCAAAAGAACAAGGTCAAGGGTGAATTACTCTTGTTTAGACCAAGGCACCGGAAACACCAGCATTACAGACTCCTCTAAATGAGGAAAAGGGCAAGAAAATGGACCGAGAAGAGGCTACACCTGTAAGTGGGCAAGCAGAGCAACCAGGGGCGAAAAGGCAAATAATTGATCCTCTACCTGAAGAGGAAATTATAGATCATAGAAAGTCCAATAAGTGAGAGTGTTGCCAGCCCATAGACATCTGCAATGGTAGAAAGTTCCACCAGCTCACATAGGCAACAAATGGAGAAACAACATAGTGTGGATCTTTCCTCCACAAGGCCACAAAGTAGGCAAGGTTCAGATATTAAAAGAACATTCACGGACATCAAGGCACAAAATGAGCCAATAAGGCTACAACTTTATGATCAATTTCTCAGGATGACCCCCACCAAACAGCAAAGGTTAATGTCTGCATATGACATTAAAGAAGGAAAGATGATCTTGAGTCACTTTAAGCCTAAAGTTCAGCAGCCACAGTCAGCAGCTAATTATATTAGAACAAATATGGAGGCCCTTGCCAAAGACATTCACCCTATGGAACAGATTGAGTTGCACAAGCGAACAGGAGAGATGGTATACTCCACATTGGCAGACAAAGAAATGCTAGCTCAACAATTGCAAAATTCATTGAACAACACATCTGCCCAACTGGATTGGGAGAAGGCATCTTCCATAGCCAAAGACAACAGGATAAAGTCCTTAGAAGAAATTATCATTGAGTTGGGACATGATCCCAAAGATGCCAAGGGAATAAAGGCATTGATAAAGAAAAAGGAGGATGACAAAGATGCCCTCAAGAAACAGTTGAACCTGTCAATTACTATGCATCCACAAACCACAGAAGTTGTGCAAGAAAAAGCAGAAGAAGACATGATGGACTTGCTAATGAGGATGAATCAAAGAATAAGTGAGATGGAGCAGGAATTGGAGAAAGCATTACAGGAAAAGCAGGGAGTGTCGACCTCCCATCCATGTCAAATAGCTCTAATAGTTACAACTGCTCCTCCTACAGCCATAACAACAACCCCTCCCACTGTCCTACCATCAACAACAGGTACTTGAACAACAACAGTAGCAGGCAGCAGCACTACCATGACCACAGAGGAATTGATAAAGGCTATGGAGGATTTAAAACTCCAAGTATCGGAATTAAAAGGGGCTAAAGAGAAATTGGCCAAGTTGGAAATAATTTATGACAAATCTAAAATGATTGTGGCAGAAAAGTCAAGGGAGGTAAAAGCATTGGAAAATAAAGTAAGAGCCTTAGAAAAAGGATCTCTCCCTGCATAAACCCTTGGCAGAAATCAAAACAATCTTATGGATCAACATTGGCCAATCCCTCACTGATGTATGGAAATCAATACAGATAATTCATGAGCAGATTGATTTGGTAGCAGCAGCTCAAGCGGAAATTCAAAATTCCAGGGATTTATTCAGACACATGCCCAAACAAACCAATAGGCTAATACATTTTTTGAACACCCACACCAAGGAAGAGCTAGTAGCACTGGATATCAGGGACATGACAGGCACTATTTTAATAGTCAAAAGAGTCTTGACCATGAAGAATTTCATACAAAACCTGGAGAGAAAGTGCCATGACATGCAAGTGGAGATAAATGCTTTCACACAGAAGTTTACAGCTTTGCAGGAAAATGGTTTGCCCAGTTTATTAACCAGTGACTATAGACTGATGACACATGCAAACTATGTCACAGGTTAAATACATATGTGGCTGATCAAATCACGGCATCATCAAGTCCTGCAAGAGAGAAGACACTCCCATCTGGACAGAGCCTACATGAAAATTTATAAAATTTGTTTTTTATTGAGCATGAAGTGAGAGATCTTTTGACAATCTAGCCTACTCTCTTCAGGTACACGGAGGCTGATGAAACTCTGATAAAAATGCGTAGACACCAGTTACCAGATGACCAGTGGTGGCAGAGTATGCTGGAAATTTTGTAGGTGGATTTCAAATTTTTGCTTTTTCCCAAAACACGACAGATATCATAAAGTGGAGAGAAAGAGTAGGTATGAATCACGCTGGGCAGGGGTCTATTAAAGCACAATTAAAAGTGCCCAAGAAAGCAAAGCCAACAGTGCGGAATATCAGTGAAAGCATCCCCCGACCGATTCACCGAGAAAATAGTCAACGCATCTTACCAACTGAGCAGCCAACACAGCAGAATTTATTTCTGCATTTATTTTTTCATGTTCCCAAGATCATTTACTTCTCCTGTAGAGTAGGTAGAAGAAGTTATTGCTAGATATTATCTCATTGAGATATTTTGTAAACATTTTTGTACAAATACCTCCCCAAGCTGAGTATTTGGGGTTGGTGATACATTTCTGGAACTGCGTTGTAACTCTGAGAACTCTTCTGAATAAAAAAATTCTGGAATGCGTTGTTGTTGAACTCTCTGGATGTGGAATTAATGATAGTGGACTATGTTGCAGAATTCTTGAATTATTTCATGGATCAATAAGTCTTTTTAACTCATGTTTTATAATTTCTATGTTTTTATATATCATCTACATTCATAATATTAAATAACAGGGAAAAAGAATAACCCAGAACTTACTTAACTGTACTCTATGTTCAATCTCTGTTATTATTTATGTGTTCTACAGAACTAGCATAAGCAGGAATTCTTAATTGCTCCTGTTTCCCCTGGTTCTTACAACTTGAATACAAATAGGGAATTCTTAACTGATCCCTGGAAATATTCATCCACTTTCCCTCTGTCAGCATGATGAAGGATTCTTAACTGCCCTTCACCCCCTGACTCCATCCCACCTGATTTCAGCTCGCAAGTTGTTTCACATTTTGATTATCTTGCTCTGTAGTACCTCCTCTGTCAAAGAAACCATACCCAATAGTTCATCCTCATAGACTCCATAGCCCAATGGACTGAACTTCTCAGACTTACACCCCTGTTCTATTGAAAATCATTATCCAAAAATCAAACAAACCCTTGTACTTCATAACTAGCCTAATATAACTCAAAACAAAGCTAAATTATAAAGAGAAAGCCCTCTCTAGATGCATATTGGCTAGGACCTGCATCTAAAAGATTGGTCTGTGGTTACCTCGGTCGTATTCCCTTTTCCAAGAGCTTTGGGGAACAACCTGAGTGATAACATCATTGGTAACTCTGCTGGGGACCTGAATAATTGTTTGTTACTGCTATCTATTTTTTAAAACTACAGATGGAGCCTAAATTTAGCCAAGTAGCCTTTGAAACTGTTTTTGCTATGCAATTACAGGAGTAAATAAAAGTTGCTTCAGTCATTCTCCAACCTAGTTTTAGGCTTTGAACAACTATCTCAAAGACTTGATCAGTTTCCTTGTTTCAAACATATCTGAAGGAAAATTCAAAGCCTCCTATATTTAAAAAAAAAAAAAAACTTCCTAGAAGGATATTGTTAAAAGTTGTATTCTTCAAATACTTCCAGAAAATACCAAAAAATATATTTAGAAGTTGGCTCCAAAGGAAAAGACTCATTACACTAGATCTAATCCAGATCCGAATCCTCCAACTATCTTCGAAAATCCTAACTTGATCGCTAAGAACCTTAGAAGCCGAGATAATCAAGAAAATTCTGCTGATTTAAACCTTGAAACAATTTAGTAGAACTATATCCAAACTGAGCTTACTCCTGCTAAATCAGTAGTCCTTTCTGCCATTACTGCAGCTTCTCCGAGTTCTTCATCCACACCTCAAAGAATCCTTTCCACTCCTCCATCCACAACACATATTTCCACTGCCACTCCTGCTGTTCCAGCTGTCGCATTTCTTCCTACTGTCCCATTTATCTTTGCAAATATGGCAAACCGATATGCTCCCCTGCAATTGCCTGCAAATCCAGGGGCTATGCCCCAAGATTATAAGAGAAAAATCACCTATTTTGATGGTGTTGGTACTTACACAGCTCAACAACACACTAAGAAAATGACAGATTATTTTGAGAACTATGAGATTGATGATAATGATGTCAGAATGAAATTTTTTGTCCAAAGTTTAACTGGTGATGTAAGGACCTGGTTTAGAGCACTCCTTGCAAATACCATTGTTGACCTAGATGCCCTTTATCAAATGTTCTTGAATAGGTGGGAAAATAAGAAAGACCCATTACATATCCTATTAGAATATGAAAGCCTGAAAAGAGGCCCACAAGAAACTGTTCAAGATTATTGTGCTAGATTTAATAATGTGTACAATGCTATTCCTCAGACTCTTAGACCTCCACCAGACTTGGCCTTGATCAAATTTCTGGATGGATTTGATTCTGACCTAGCTTATCAGCCGAGGGAAAGAGCTCCTCCCAGCTTAGAAGACATGTAGAGCATAGTTGTCAGTGTAGAGGCAAATCTGATCTCTAAACGAGCTCGAGCTAGAGCTGAAAGGAGAACACCTTTCAAAGAAGAACCTTCTGCTTTTGAGCAGAAATTAGATGCAATAATCAAAGGAATGGATAGACTGGTTGATAAAGTGGAAGAAATTGAGAGGAATCCTCTTGGGAGGGTCAACCAAGTAACGCCGGTAGAAATCCAAACTTTAGAAAAAATCAGAATCCCATTGCCAGAAAGTCTGGCCTTGAACAAAACATTAGACCTCCATTCCAAGAAAATTATGTTGAAGCTTCAACCTCTAGTGGACAAACAGAGGATTCTCAAATCAACTTGATGGGTTTAAACAGTGAACAACAAATCTTTTTGACCCAAGATGATCAAGAAGCTCACACCTTTAATCAATTTCAAACCAAATCGAGGGAATCATTTGATTTTAGAGAAGGATATGATGCAGTTGTCTATGAGGTTCACAAGCAATATAAGTTGAGAAGTAGAACAATAGATTTTCTTGAACCCAACAAGCAGAAAGATGCCAAGCAGCCTAAGAAAGCAAAGGTTGATAACTCCCCCATACAACCCTCTGCTAGGACAGACCTCAACCCCAAAGAACCAACAGTTGAGGACATATCAGACAGTCAACCTAGCAGTCAGCCCTCCACTTCCTTTCCTCCCAAATAAAATGCAAACAAATCTGCTGAAATGAATTTTAAAGAAGATTCAGCTCATAACAGCACATATAATAAAGAAAAAACCATTGAAAACACAACAGAAAAAGAAAATCTTGGTGCCCGGAATGCAAAAATTCAAGTGGAAAAACCTTTGAACCTAGAAACTGAAATAGGCAAGTTAAAAATAGCAATTCCACTTTCTGAATTGGCTAAACATGAGGTCTACAGAGAACAAATCAGCAGACCACTTCAAATTCCAGAAAACAGAGATGCAGTGAACGTTTTAGATGACCAACCATAATTAATTTTTGGCCCTGAAGTAAATGGTAAATCAGTAGATGGAGGAGTTCCTCCATTCTATGTAAGTCTAAATGTTCATGACAAAGTACTTCACAATGCAATGTTTGATTCGGGAGCTTCCCATAATCTAATCCCCAAGTCTGTGATGGAAATGCTGGACCTAGATATCACAAGGCCATACAAATACTTGTTCTCTTTTGATTCTATCCAGGTCAGATGTCTAGGTCTAATCAAATATTTATGTGTATCTCTAGTGCAATACCCTGCTAAGACAATTTTAATGGATGTGGTGGTAGCTGATATCCCACCAAAATATGGAATGCTTTTGTCCAGATCTTGGGGTGCAAAGCTCCAGGGATCTTTGCAGTTGGACATGTCTTATGCTACCATCTCAGTCTTTGGCCAGCCAAATAGATTGTACCAGGAAACGTTGATGAAATATGTGGTCAGCAGTCAAGAGAAACCCAAAAAATTTCCTATCTATTCCATCCATTCTGATATGGACTCTTTCATCCTATTCAATATTGATATTTTTTTTCCAACCGATGTCAAAGCTTTGGCTGCGGAGCAAAAAATTTGCATAAATGAAGAATCTATTGCTCAAACACTAGAAATTGCTGAAATAATTGATATAACATGTTAAAACCCAGGTTGTTCCCTATGACTCCCAAGGGAATATGGCCGGCGTAACCACTAACCAAGCTTTGGAGTATAGGTCCTAGCCAACCTATAATCAGAGAGGGCTCTCTCTTTAAGTTTTAGCTTTGTTTTGTGAATATTTTAGGCTAGTTATAAGTTTTAGTTTTTTGTTTGAGACTTTGGTTGTGAACTGTTGTTGTGAGAGGGGCATGAAATGTGTGAAAGATGGTAGTCCATTGGGCATATGGAGTCAGAAATCTGAGACGGTCCTGGTGCCTGTGGTGGAGAAAGTTTTATTGCAAGGCTAGATGGCTATTCTTAATATAAATTCTGATTAGTGATGAAACAGTGGGAAATGGAATTATGGACAGTGTGATAACAATTTGAACAACAATTTCTACTTAGTAGCATACATGAATTACTAAATAGTAATTGTGAAATATTCAGGGTTTATTGGAGCAGTTAAGAATTCCAATTAAACAGCTGAAGTCATATAAATCATTTATAGTAAAGACATATTGAGATCAGGGTGTCTCCATGGACAAATCCTGAGGTATTCTTTTTCTTTCTTCCTAGATTTAGAACAACATATGAGAGATGTGAGTTAAAAAAACAATAAAAAATTAACAGAGATAGAGAACACTTATTATATTTAAGCCATAGCACTAGAATCCTGTAGCATTCAATGGTTCCAAGACAGCATGCATCAGTAAGGCCCAATTCCTGTAAACTCCAAGCTTTGCTTCTATCATTCTTTCAAAAATTATAGCTGAGTTCTCCTTTCTAACCAAAAACAACAACAACCTCCACCACCCCTGCAAGCTTATGCGAGGGGGAATATATACAATCGGTTTTTCCAAAATATCTAACTGTTGAGTTACTTCATCAATTAAATACGCTCACCAACTTTACAAAATAGAAGATAAAGAAGTTATTGCTGCCTTAAATATAAAATAAATAGTCTTTATTTCTGTCAGAAATCTTCCTGACCTTTGGAGGCCACTGAGTCGGTTGAGCGTTCTACATTAATGTTGAATGATGTGTCTTTATGCTTTGTCATGCTGTATTTTTCTCGGCCCTGTTACCTGTAGTTGTTAGTGTTGCTTTTAGTGGCCAGATCTTCCTGCTGAGTTGGCTCATTCCCCTCTTCTCCAGTCATAGTGTATGCATCACCTTTTCTGAACATGATGACTTATGTTTTTTGAGGACAAAACTTTGACGAAAGCCTCCTGTTTACAGCAACAACTGTATCATTTTGGTCCACCACTCCTGTGTAGGCAATTGATGTCTCAAAATTGCATCTAAGGTTTCATCTGCCTCTGTGTATTTGTAGAAGTTTGGAGGCACTTCAAACAAATGTATGATCTCATTCATAATAAAAAATAAGTTCTGTACTCTGTCATAGAGACTTTGCCTAGATGCTGGCCTTGTTACCTCTGAAGTACTTTATCCTTGAGTGATCTGATTGGTGGCAAATGTGTTCACCCTTTTTGCATAATTCTCATGTGATAGTAGTCTCCCTGCGATGTTCAACAAGCCAGGAAGACCTCTGCCCTTTAATGCTGCAAACTTATCCATGAATCTGTTTTCTGTTTGCATGTCCTAGCTTCTTCTATCCAATGTTTGTACTAGGATTTTCAATGTGAGGACCCTCTTTATCAGCTGGATGGTTTCAGTTCTGTTGGAGATTCCTATTGTTGCCAGCTGACGACCTGTGCGGTTATTAAGAACATTGATCATTCTGTTGGCTATCTCAAGCATACTGCCTAGAGATGCCCTTGCTCTATGGAATTCCTTCTGTGCTTTGCCTATGAGCTCCATTTGCTCATGGATAGTCTCAATATACTGCCACTGATCT
>APFE031617801.1:2868-30661 GCA_000404065.3 Pinus taeda | reverse complement strand
GAGGCTGCAAATCTACCTTGGCGACTCCATTGTTGAAGAATTCAAAATTCATAGATTCATGGTGATTCCACTGGAGTTATGAAGGACCTAGATGCTACCATTCTTATTTCAAGGTATGCATGCATAGATTTTTCAGGAATTCATGGTTTCCCAAATCGTTTTCCCAAGGATGCATATTTTCTAAGGAATGGTCCAAAATTCAACGGAGAAGATTTAAGTTTAACTTTGAAGCATATATTATATTTCTGTGAATTTGCTGAGCTTCTTAGAGTTAAGCATGAGGATGTTTGCATTATGTTGTTCTATGATTCATTTCAAGGGAAATGTAAACAGTGGATTGAAAGTTTTCCTGCCAAATCCATTAAGTCATTTAAAGACTTTTGGTATATGTTTGTGGAGGAATGGATAGATAGATCAGATGTGGTGGCAAATTCTCCTTCAGTTCAAAGTTTTAAACAATGGAATGAGGATCATATTAATGAAGAAATAGGTGAAAATTTTTCTTTGTCCTTGTCTTCATATCTAAAAACATTTGACTGCAAGGGAGAAGATAAGATGAAATTTTTGGATGAATTTGCTAAGGACATTGAGAAAGACATTGAAGATTTAGAAGGTCAAATTCAGGCATATAGTTTTCATAATCATGATCATTATTTTCAGAAGCTTTCTGTGACAGAAAATAAGGAGAGAATGTTGGTTCCTTTCTCTTTCACGATTGAAGAACTGTATGCTGTTGTTGAAGATCAGTTTGCAGAGCCAAAAAGTTACAAGAATCATCAAGCTGATCATGTATTATGGGATCCTATAGCTGAATACATGGAAGAGTTTTACTCTCCAGTGTTTCAGCTTTTCTATGAAGATCAGAAGCAATTTCAGTGGCAGTGGTCATCACAATATCATAGTGGCTCTGAACTCCGATGCAGTCAAAGAAATCCAATATCAGATAAGACAAATGATTGGCTACATTGGAAATTTCACATTGATTGAGCCGAAAGAAATTTGAATTGTTAGGGTAGGTAGGTAGGAAAATGCAAATAAGCTCAAGGTTGACTGAGCATTTTTTTTTAGTAGATATAGATTTCTTTCTCCTATAGTGATCATCAAGCTTAAGCCCGAGGTGAAGGCCCCAGAAGCTTGAAGGGGATGATTGTCAAGCAAATTTCAGTTTGTCATAAATGGATAAAGCACTGGACCTGCGAGTTCTTAGTGTACTACAGGAGCACGCTATCCCTAGTGGAGCCACTGTTATCACTCAAGAAAAAGTTCTAAATTGTTCACATCAGTTCAAGTGTTTGCCAAAGGCACATAAATCCTTTTCAGCAGTTTCGCAGCGCAACATGCTTTAAAGTAATTCCGTAGCGCCTAATTCATATTTTGCACTGGCTGCGCTACGAAATTGTGGATTTGTTCGAATCCATAGCCATTTTTTTACAGTGGTCATATCCATCAAATTGCATCAACAGTTGTCAGTTATCAGGTGAGGCAGAAATTCAAACAAGTACAGGAGGTACCACCAAGGGCAGAAGAAACAGGTTGAAGACTTAAAGATACAACTGAACCAGCAAAAAGGATCTCCATAAAGAAATTTCAAAGTTTTGGTAGTTTTGCTTGGTATAATATTTTCAAACATTCCCATTCAGTTTTGGAAGGTATTGAAACAATCAAAAGAATATTTTAATAGAAAAGTGCTCAAATAGCAAAGTTTTGGATTGAAACTGTGATTTTTGAAATTACACAGCAGTTTTGCAGCACGCTGCGAAACCCCTGTAGCAGCCTGTTTTAGCAGAAAAAACTCAGTTTTCTGCGTTTACTAGTAAATTTCCAGAAGGGATTCTGAGCAGCTGAAAACTTAATTTTGAAAACTGAAAGAGGCTTTTATTCTTAACATACCAAGCTACCAAAACCTCTTTCAGTTTCTTCAAATTCGTTCTGAGGTAGGAGGAATTTATGGTTAAACTTGCGCTACGAAACTGTTGTAGGTGCTGTTTTATGAGGAAAATGAGCAGTTTAATGGTGAGGTCAGCAGATTTTTGAAGAAACGCCTAAGAACATAGGGTATCACATTAAGGCTATCCTAAGCTATTCAGAGGATGACAAAGTGTGCCTTTTTGTAAAGGTAAAATTTTTGTCTCAAGTTAAACTTTTGTAAAGGTACTTTATGACCAATTAGGGTTTAGCAGAAATGGCATTTTTTGTAAAGGTAAAATTTTTGTCTCAAGTTAAACTTTTGTAAAGGTACTTTATGACCAATTAGGGTTTAGCAGAAATGGCATACGAGGAGTATTGTTTTGGTTTATACAAATGGCTATCAACGAAGCTTCCAACGCATCTGAAATATGGTGATGCTCATAAATTTTGGGGTATTAAAGAACTGGGTCATGTTGCTTAGTTTTCGAAGGATGGAAGGAGACAGGGACCGGAAAAACAGGGGTTTTAATCCTAGTGATAAATGATCCATCAGCGCCTTCAGGTATCCAAAGTCAGCCTGTTCTTTGTACCTGTAGCTCAGTCATCTCGGCCTAACCAAAAGCAGATAGCTGCCAAAGATCAAGAAAAGAATCATGTTACGAGGAGAATGAAGTTAGAGTTTTAGTTTGATTAGGACTCTTTGTAATTACAGCTCAACACTTAGTGTATTTAATGAGTCTATTAAAAATAGATAGGGGTAGTTAATGATAGCCATCGAGCTCCCCTCATGCTGGAGGAGGAAGCTTCAGGTAGTTAGACTCTTGTTTCTATATATAGCTGAAACATCTATGTAATCAGGGTTGGACATTTTTAGAAACAAGGTATTGCTTTGCCTTGTGTAAAAACTCAATTTGGTAATATGATTTGCTGTTTATCTTCTCAGGACTCTTACAGTGTTTGAAATGCTTAAGATATGTGGTTTTGTCTCATCTTTAATGCTTTTTACAGTTGTATATACACAATCACTCAGAATTCACTTATGCTGCTCTGACATCCTGTGTGTATTTGTAAACTGAGGTTTCTATGGTATGATGTTTTGAGTATTTAAACATCGCTGCCCTGACTTCTATGCATGAACAGTGTTATATTTTATTGAATAGAATCAACTCCATAAGCCCAATGGAAGTATTTGTAATGTCTGTCCAGCCAGCCTGTTTATTTAATTTGCTTTTCTAGAGTTAGCCCTCTTATCAACAAACAAAAATCAATATTTTTCTTAGAGAGAGCCCTCTCGGGCTAGGGAGGCTAATCCTTAGTCCAAATATTGGTCTGAAACAGTTACACAGAGTCTATCTGATTAGCAACCCCTTCAGAGACTGATTTTGTGATAACAAGTTCCACAAATTGTTTGGAACTAATTTAACTGGACTTAACTCAATTAATTGAGCTAACTAATTACAACTCAAATACAACTCATCCTTATCTCCTTAATGAAGGGATAACTATTGCATGTCTTCACAAAGACTTCATGTTTGAATTTCTCCAACTAATCAACTCAAGATGAATCAATTAATTATTTTTCAAAAAACTAGTGAGACTAAATTCAAATTTTAATTCAGGGACTAATTAAAATTGGAATCTATCCTGAAATGTTATTTTTAGCATTTCTATTTTTTGTTATCTCCAATAGAGTTGGAGTATATCCTGAAATGTTATTTATAGTAATGCAGTTTTTAGCATTTATTGTTGCTATTTTCAACACTCCCTCTCAAAAAGAAAGGAATTCAACTCAAACCTGATCGTGAACTTTTGGAATGTTCTGCATGCAACACTCCTCTCAAGTGTTGTTGCTCTAGCAACTCCAGAAACACAAAAATATCCAACCTAAATCAGTATGATGCATCTGTCATCAAAGTCCCTGATTGCTATTGCCTCTGTCGACTGAAAAAACTCTGCACCTCTATGCTCTTTAGCATCTGATTGCTCTAGCCTCTATCACTTTGATCTTTGACTGCATCAATAACACTGATTCCTCCTACTGCATCCATGTTGTTGTTGGTCCTATCTTCCAGCACTGCATCCACACTGCACCTCCTCTCATCATGTTGCATCGTGTTGCCCAATGTTGTACTGCAACTCAATTACTGAGAAGTAATTAAATAATCTTCCAACTAACCTCCCTGTTGAGCTAGAAACACCCTCTAATGTTGAAGCTCCCTCTGTCACTCCATCCGCATCTATCTCTACCAGCTCAGCCAATCCTGCTACCCCTCATCGAGGCTCACGTAGTAAGGTCTAATCAAAGAGGTTGGGTACCTCAAGGATATTTCCCCTATTTTAGCCTTCTTGGGACTATCACTTCACATCGCCCCACTTCACACTTGGAGGTATGGTTGCATGTGGTCCTTCTTCCCACTTGGCTCAAAATTTCCTACTAGAGGTCTCTGCATGAGTGGATGCCTCCACTCAGTCTCCTCTCAGCTTCTCTAGTTGTGGCTACTCCACAACCTCCTGAAGTTGCTTCACCAATTGTGGCTCCTCCACAATTGTCTGAGACTTCTTACATGTTGAGAGGTAATGTACTCTTCCTCTCAACCACCAAGTCTCCAACATTTACCTTGCTCCTCAATGCTTTTCATGCATCTTGAACCTCAAGAGCATACAGGTTCTTGACTTGTGAACCGATCTGCTTCACTTGTCTCGTGGTGATGTGTCTAAGGAAAACATTTCCCTTACTGAATACTACATCATAGCCTTTGTCCTCCAACATCATGATCGATACCAAGTTCTTCTTTAGTCCAGGAACATACTTCACATCTGTCAAGGCGATAGAAGCTCCATGCTCCCTCTAAAAAGCAACCATACCTTCACTTGAAACACAGTACCTTTCATTGTCACCCATCTCTATGCGCATCTGGAGGTCCTTCTCCTCCAATGTACTGAATAAACTCTCATCTCCAGTCATGTGGAATGAGGCTCCATTGTCAAGAAACCAACCACAACCCATCATCAATGAAACCATGCATGCGATGAGGGTAAAATCCAATTCGAACTGAGAGGCTAGTGCCTCACCTTGAGATCCTTCCGAGGATCCCTTCTTGGATTTCTTCAATGGACAATTAGTTGAAAAATGGCCCACCTCATGACAAGTAAAGCATCGCACTTTAGATTTTCAATCTTCTTCCCAACATGAGAAGAACTCGATTTGGAATGAAAATCCTTCTCCTTCCCTTTCCTTGCCTTACTAGCTAAGGCTATATTTTCTTCATCATCCTTGGATGAAGACCATCTCTGGTGCTCCTCCTTATCTCCTCCTGCATGAGATCCAACCACAGTCATTCCCAATCCAGCAGTTTCTCTCTTCCATTCACTGAGTCCTGGTAGCTATGCCAGCTCTTAGGAAGACCGAGGAGAGCAAGACTCACCATATCATCATCAGTTGTCATGATTCCTACACTTCCAAGCTCATGTCTGCAGGTAGTGAGCTTGTTCAGATATGTAGAGATTGTGTCGCCTTTTTCACACTTGATTTTCCAAAGCTTGTTCTTCAGCGCCAACTTCCTCTGGTCGTTGTTGTTTTGATATAGGTCCTTCAATGTCTTCCACATTGAAAATGGTGTCTCCTTCCCATGGAGACTCGAGAAAATATAGTCTTGAACTCCCTCCAGAAGAATCCTCCTCATTCTTGCCACACATTTCTTCCATTCCACCAATTCTTGGGCATTAGCTGCTGCTGGCTTGGGGGCTTCTTGATCAATGAAGTCCTTCAAACCATTGTCCTCTAATACTTCCTCCATGTGATCCTTCCATGCTATGTAATTCGAGCTTCCATCCAAGGCATACTCGAGTCTGAAGCCATTGAACGCCATTGGTGAACTTTGAGATGTGATAAGAAATCGATTTTGTACCTACAATCAAGAACTTCAAACTTCAAAATTCTCCCTTCTTTGTATATTGTTCTCCGTTTTGATCACTTTTGCTCTGATACCATGTAGAAATTTCTCTATAGATCAGCTAGCTCTAATACCATGTATAAATTTCACCATAGATTAAACTGATTATGCAATGTACTAAAGAAAAATACTTAATCTACTTCTACAATCAAACTTGCGGAAGCTTAATTGATTTTGAGCAAGATCAAATAGAACACATATAACAGAGAAGTAGAATCAATCACACATGAAACACAGAAGAATACTCTGGGGAAAGACTCAGCTAAAAACCCCGCTATCTATATTATCATACAAGTGGAAATATCTTAGGATTACACAAAGATTTAGCTCTCAAGCTATCCAGCTCTCAGTACAATCCCTCACTGCTGCTCATAGACAGAAAGATAACACATATGCCTTCCTTCAGTCCTCCAAGCCTCCTATTTCCTTGCATAGTTTCTCCTGGGTCCTCCAGCTGCAACCTGTGTGATTCTCACCTCGCACACAACGCTAACCTCTGAAATAACTACGCAATCCTTAAGGAGTTAATTCCTTCTGCATGGATGAGTTTCCTTTATAGGAAAATTCCTCCAACTGATAGTACAATGTCCCTATCTTTAATCTCAACTGGGCCTTTCTCTGAACTGACATGCATGAGTTATTTATGAGAGAATATTCAGTTATCTGGAGAACACTAGTTGCATGCATGCATGCATTAACTGAATGAACTAACAATCAGTTCCACAAACTATTTGGAACTAATTTAATTGGACTTAACTCAGTTAACTGAGCTAACTGATTACAACTCATCCTTATCTCCTTAATTAAGGGATAACTTCCTTAATCAAAGGGATAATTGTTGCATGTCTTCATAAAGACTTCATGTTTGAATTTCTCCAACTAATTAACTCAAGAAGAATTAATTAATTATTTTTCAAACAACTAGTGAGACTAAATTCAAATTTTAATTTTCAATTTTAATTCAGGGACTAATTAAAATTGGAATCTATCCTAAAATGCTATTTATAGCAATGTTACTTTTAGCATTTCTATTTTTTTCTATTTCCAACAGAGTTGGTGTATATCTTGAAATTCTATTTATAGTAATGTTATTTTTAGCATTTCTTGTTGCCATTTTCAACACTGCCCTCCAACATTGTCTAATACTTCATTGGTAAACAGTGTTGGGAATGGGTCATGGACACACGCATCATTAAGCTTCCGCAGTTCTATGCAAATCCTTATCTCACCCTTTTGTTTCTTCTCATGAACCACCATCGGTCTCACCCAATCAGATTCTTCAACCAGTTCTATGATGCCTGCTTCCAGCATCTTTTCCAACTCTAGGCAAAACTTCTCCTTGTATTTAGGATTAAGGTGATACGACCTCTGTTTAATAAGCTTCACGTCCGGCTTCAGAGTGATATTCATAACACCCAAATCACCAACTATGCCCTTTAAATCTGAGAAATTGGTAGGGAATAAATTCTGGTATTCGCAGGGTAACTCAGCAACTTTATCCACAATAGCATCATCCCAATAATCTCCAATATTTACAAATTTTAGTTTTGTTTCAGTACTAATGTTTGCTTTATCTTCAGCGGCGTGGTGATGTCCGGGTTGTCTATTTGTGGACCCTTGACTTCGCAATGCCCCTCTACCTATGGAATATTAATGTTTCTCGAGTCTTCATCCTCCTCTTCAGCGGTCACATTATAGCATTTCAGCGCATCGCACAGCTAGGTGCTCTAGTTTGGTTGGATCCATTCCATAAGTTCTTGCAGCGTTCTAAAGATAATTGCCTTGATCTCTTGTAGAGCTTCATCAATGTTAGCGAAGCTATCCTCAAAGCTAAAGGTCAATAAGAACCCTTCCCTCAATACATCCCACTCCGCAGTACCATGGCGGAGCTCTATTTCTAGATACCAGTTCATGGGAATGGTATCCAAAGTATGGAAAAAGATGTGTACCCATTTCAATCGCGGCTTTGTCCCCCATGCTTTAGTCCATTTCATTAGGTGATCGAGCAGAGCATCCCTTCCATCATATTTCTCAGTCATTCTAGTATTAGGATTCCCAAACCGTAATCGCATCATTCTTTGATAATCCCTCCATCCAACGAAACTATCTTTATGGGCACCCCACCATCATGCAAGCATAATGCACAATGCCAGATCTAAATCATGGAAGTAGTGATCCTTAGGGGCTTCATGCTCAAATTCATCCAAAAAATTATCTACTTTAGTAAACCATCATAGTAGGGTAGTTTCCTTACCTCCAATGAGACAAAGCACAGCGACTTCGTTATCATATTGCAGCGCAGTGTGGATATTTCATGCAAGTGATTTTGCCAATGCTCCAACTCTTTGTCTGAATCAGAGGTGTAGGAACTCTCCTAGTCCCATGCAATCTATCTGTCTGTTGTCGGGTTGATCCAATCCTAGTCTCACATTGTTATTTTGTAGATTTGATCCAGTTCATTCTGACCTTCTTCATAATCACGAGCTGGTTCAATATAGTCCGCCCCTTTTGCAGGGTCCAACAGCACTACAACCCAAAGTGATTTCCTTTCAAATGACATTTTCCTCTTCTTCAGGTTAATGAATCTTTTCATATCAATGGCCCAATTAATCCCTAGGAACGCAGGGTATGGGTTATTTCCATCAACGATCTCTATAACCTCAAAGTCGACCATTATGCTCGCACCTTCTATATCAACAATTACTCCATATAATCATCCCATGGGGATGATTTTCTATTGGTTTGTCATTCTGAGCTGAATCAGAGACTACTGTAGTGCAGGTCTCCCCATTCTTTCCCATGTTTGTTTTGGAAAAAAGTTAACATCAAACCACAAGTCCAATATGACCTGGTCCATCTCGTAATCACTTATCTGCGCGGTAAGCCTCATCTTGCGCCCCATTCTTGCCTTATGTTTGCCAATTTTTCTAACCACCCTATGTCCTTCAGGGACCTTCTCTTTGTTGGCCCAATTTTTTATTAATTCCTGCAGGCTTTCCACAGTTTTGCTATCGCACAACAGTTTTATGCAGGTCTCCGAAAACATAGTAATCACAGAGGGATCAACCTCTGCAAGAGCACTGGTTTCTTGCACCTTGTCTTGACTTCTTGAGGTGGATGCCTCAGTGAAGCTTTTCTTTGCCTCCATAAATGTTTCCTTCACGCGATTCAGATCAAAACCTACTTCCTTCTCTAGGGCCTTGCGGACCCATCTATCCTCTTCAGGTTGTTTACCGTTATCTTCATTGGTCATTATTCCACTTCTTAGCACTATATTCGCGCTTTGATCTTCCTCACGGGGCTCAGCTCTCATCATCTATCAGTTCTGCATAGGTTGTCGCCACTGCGCTTTCTTCTCTTGCATTTTAGTTATCAGCACCGGGCATTCTTCTATAGTATGGTCAAACTAGTTGCAGTATTGACATGACGAGCGTGTCTGATTCTAACACTCCCATGTGTAGTGCCCTGGATGTCTTTAGTTGTAGTAGATGATCTGATCATAGCCTCTACCAGGCCCTCCTCCTCCTCGACCCCATCCTCATCCTTGATAACCTCCACGCACTCCTCTGGCGCCCTACTCTGTACACTAAGTTCTTGCTTGCATCCGGTATGTAGGTGTTCTTTTCATCATCAACTTATAGCTGCAACAGTGGCATTCATTATGGCCCACCGATTTGCAGAAGTTGCGGAACAAACACTGGGGTGTCTGGATGAACTTATGAAGTAAATGGCAGTTATTTGTCGCATGTTGTCTAGTAACCTCAAAAAATAGCGCACCACAGTGCAGACCCCATGCTCAGCCCTACTGGGGCTTCTAGATTTAAAGGAATCGGTCTCCCTCCTGTAATATAATTCGAGTACATGGGACAATGGTCTTTATCGTGGCCCTTGCTCTTGCACTACAAACCCCAGACTTCTGCATGCACCTCTAGTTTAGTCTCCTTGTCTTTCTTCAAGCTCTGCAATTCTAAGCAGAGGCTTTGTAACAGAGAGTGGATATGTTGTACCCCCAAGGTTGCATCCTAAATAGGTGTTGCATGCAACCTCATCGTGATTTCCAAGGCTTATACGTGTGTTCCTATCTTCTGCTACGACAGAGAAATTCTTAGGTGGGGCAGCAGCAAAGCTATAAACCATTCGCGATGCTAACTATCTTAAAGTTGCATGTTGGTTGCATTATGATACAAGTGTTGTTCTTGATGGAAACTCACTCATGGGTCAATTCAATTTTGGTAAAAGGAAACTCATAGTACAACAGGTATATTCATAGGTAACAGGGTAGTGGTACAAAAGAACAGGAAGATGGAACTAAGGTCTACTGATCAGAATAAAGAAGGTAAAGGAAAACATTGATGAAAAGCAGTCTAAGAAGTATATGCAGGTCTACTTAGTCAAAACAACATACACACGTTGATCCATAGAACAAAAAGAGTGTATACGTATACATGCACTCCCACAAGAGGAAAAGAGTGTACATGCTGGAAAACCAAGGTTTTGGTCTGAGGTATTCGGTCCAAGGTAATTTGGGTCCAAGGTATTTGGTTCGAAGTATTAAACCTAGGTATTTGGTCCAAGAAATTGGTCCTAAGTGGTTTTGGTCCAAAGTATTGACAAAGGGCCTAAAGCTATATAAGGAGGAGAAGATCATAAGTTCAGGTGTGCAAGTATGGGTTTCTAAGGAATACTTCTATCTAAAGTGTATTTTATGTTGCAAGGGCTATGTTTGTGATTTGATCTGAAATACTTTGTGCACCTTGAATTCAATGTTGGATCAGGATCATGAGACCTGAAATGACTTATTATTGAATGATCTGATATTGGTTGGGCTAGATCTGATTATGTACACCTATTTTATTCTTTAAATGTCGTGATCTGGGTTTGTCCAAAGTCTGTAAGTGCAGTGAAGTTATGAGTTAATATTTGCAAATCTGTACGCTAGTTCGTCTCTACAAAAGCGCATGTACACACAGGTTATACTCTTCAAAATAGTGTATACAAAAGAAAAGCCTCTTCTTCAGATCTGACTGATCTATCTGATCAATTATGTTGTTTTACTACTATCTGTCAGTGAAGTATTCTTAGATCTGAATGTAAAACTGAATGCATAAGGAGTTTGGTATCTGATTAATTGATTGAATAAGTGAGAAGGGTGATCTCTGCTACTTCCTATGTAAAGCTATGTAAATAGGCAGTAGATGGTCAGCTTACTGCTATTTGGTACAGAGTTGATTCAGAAATTTTATGTTTCAGCAGTTTTGAAGGTATACACAGGTTTGATTACAGGAAGTAGCGTATACACACAGGTTGGGTTCAATAAAGTAGCATATACATTTTGATCTATGATATTTGAGGTTGCAGCTAGTTCTAAATGATGATGCAGGTTTCTAGGTTCAGCACAGTTTTCTAGTGACAGTGATCTAATTGTTCAGATTAACTGATTGTTGGCTTATGTAGTTTGAGTTTCAAGGTTCTTGAAGAGTCCAGTATGAAAATTTGATGAAACGAGGCCTTCATATGTATAGTTGTGTACCATGGGTATCTAGTATGAAAAATTATGAAACGTGGTCCTGGGAGGAAGAGAGAAGGTCATAGCCTTTTGTAGGCTGGGACCTACATACTAGTAATCACATTGGCTAGTACAAGAGCTAGGGGGTTGCAGCTCCTTTCTAGTGGAAGCTGGAAAACAAGGGAAGTTTGTAGCCTTCTACAGGTGGGTGCCTGTGTACTAGAATGAGTCTACACCAGTACAAATTTGTAAACATATTTTCTTATTATTAAAAGAAGACAGAGACGACAGCATCGGGTGGTTTTCACCCACATTGGGTTTCCACCTTAAATCTTGGTGTTCATGTGTGTTTCTTATGTTTGATGCTTTATTCTATTTTTACTGCTTTGTTTAATAAGGTACTCATGCACTGGTTAAATATCAACACATGATAAATTGTCTAAATCACAAGTTTTTTATGTGTATGTTGGTTTCTCTAATTATAGTTGCGTGTACATGCTAGTTCACTTTACAGAAATAGCGTATATAAATATTTTTTAGAAAAGAAAATTTATTGATCAGATAATACTGATTCACCCCCCTCTCAGTATTATTTCCAACACATGTTAGCTTCTCGAATATGGCACTTCAACCTTTGATCTAATTCCCACGGTGTCTCATTGACCCTCATCATTATTTCTTTAAATCCAACTACTGACTGTTAGTCGGACTTAGGCTTACTAAACTCTTTGTTTAAATCCGCACTAGTCTCTGTTAGCGATGCAAGAGGATTATTAGAATAATACTTGATATACCAAGTTAGTGCGCGATCCTGCAAAGTGGTAGCCAATTGTGCCTTCTTTATATTTTCATCAGTAATCTGCTGCGCTGTCCACACAACATTTGCAACAAACCAAAACTGCTTCATATCTTCAATCCCTATGCCTTTGAAAATTGGAAGCTTCGTCGTGTTCACCATGTTGAATGATGGTGGTGGAGGTGGATGTGTGGGCGAAGGTGTATGCAATGGAGGTGGAGGTGGAGGTGAAGTGGATGGATGATGTGTTCGAAGAAAACCCTTCGTTATCAACTAGACAACACTTCGCGGTGAAGCTTGCACCACTCCTTCATCATGGCTTGAAGGAGGTCTGATTAACGGACTATATTTTGGACCTAATCTTTCTCAATCTCTAAAGAGTCTTCTGCTTCACGTAGCTCCAAACATCAAGGCAATGAAATAGCCCGTTTTTCACATAACAACATTATAATCCAGGTATTCAAAGATCTTAAATACTTACCTCACGGTCCTTTGAAAAATCGTCGCTCCACTTTTTTGTAGCTAACTGAGGTATCAACTACAAATTTTGTAACAAATCCTCCCAGAATCTGATTGAGCTAATGATCAACAACCCATGCGATCTTGTTTTCAGAGGCTTCTAATTGTCGCACTAATTCAGGAGTCCACACTATAGGATTATCAAGCTTCCACCTTCCTTGGTTGTCTATTAATTTATCTAACCACTCATACAGTTGAATGGGGAAGGTGTCGAAGAAGATCTAGTGTATCTCCGTATACAGATACCTGTTCAACCACTCTTCTTTTGATAGGCGTGGATTCCTATTTTCTTGTGCTGCAAACTTGTAAATCTTCCAAACCAACCACTTTTCAATTTCCTTCTTGATCAAATTCAAATGATGCGACATCACACATCTCTTTCAAGTAGATCCTGGTCTTGGCAATAGAACCATTTGTTAGCTTAAGGGGTCCTAACCCAGGTTCAGAGTTAGTTGCGCCAACCAAAAGAACCCTACACTATTGGCTCTTTCGGCAACAACCTGCGTATCGCAGGCTGCAGTCTCACCCAAAGCAATATGGGGGGATGCTAGAACCAAGTTTCTACATCCAGAGATCAGTGTGATGTCTTTTAGCACCCTATATCTACCTTCACGCAAATCGATAAACCCTTAGGGATCGTTAAGGAAACTTTGCTAAAACAACCTTCAAACCTTTGTGAAGGTCTATGATCTATGTTTACGGACCCTTAACAATCAATTTATCCACTTACGCACATTAGAGAACAACCCTAGATTAGTGTTCGCGCAGATCTACTTAAGTTATTATTAAACATAGTAGAATTCATCAGAGTCTTCATGAAAGTACTGAACAGGCATTGCGTACATTTATTAAGACTTATTAAAAAGAATCGTGCAACATTCAATCAATATTCCATAAAACACATTATTCATCGATGGCATATAATATTAACAATAGTAAACAGAAATATGCAAGAATGCTTTGAAAGCTATCTTTATTGATCTTCAATTCAGGATTACAGACTCAAAACTACCCTACACACTTAACTACAGGGGTCCGCGAACTCAGTTACGGACTCTATTGAGGCCTCTGCACACTTAGCTGCAGAGCATTTCTTCCTCCTATCTGACCCACTTCTTCTCGCTATTAATTCTAAGACTCCATCTATTATCATCACATGCCTTAGACTCTCTAATACACACCTATTTATAGCATTTATCATACAATCCCATGGTCCGCAGATCATGGGTGGATCTCAAAACCGAATCAAACTTTACATCAAACAAGGGGCTAAACCCCTTTGACTCCTAATCATCTACGCACTCTGCATCCACAAAATTGTCGAGACTTTACATTATTTACAAGATGTATTAAAACTTGGGCTTTTAACCCCAAAACTTACCCAGGGGACTCCATACCAACAGGACCATTGCTTCTTAAGGAGGGAGCAATGATCTAAATAGAAAGTGGCATCTACCCATGGTATTCATTCACTCATGGTATTTATCCACCCATGGTATCATAAGTGGCACCCACTCATGGTATTTATCTACCCATGGAATCTATCTGTGGTATTGTAAGCTGCATCCACCCATGGTATTCATCCACCCCTGGCATTGTATGTGACATCCACCCATGGTATTCATTCACCCATGGTATTTACCCACCCATGGAATTTTCTAGTGGTATTGTAACCAAAAACAGATATAAGTAACAAGTTGCATTTTGTAAAAGGACAAATTTTTCCACCACAATGTAGCTTTTACAGTGATTCTTAGTTATAATAAAAAATTTCTTTGTGGTTTTTTTTATTGTGTGTTCTCCTCTTTTCTTCTGGCATTTCATCTTGTTTTTAGATTTTGGGGGTCTCCCTCGATCTTGGGGGCCTCCCCCCAAGATCCAGATCACTTTGCTAGATGAAAATGGAGTACTAGAATACAACAAATTGATATTCAAAAACCAACAACATTAGATGCTCAATAACTGGCATAGTGGAAGAAAGACACAAAAAAAGCTAGGAGGATTATTTTGGAAGGTGTCAGAGATCATGTGGTTTAAAATTTGCATGGAAAGGAGACCAATTTTGCAATGTGGAAAACTCTCATGGGTTTATTCCAAAGCAGTAGTGATGCTATGAAATCTGTATTGAGAGAAAATATTTGCAACATTCAAATGGGTAAAAATGAAATTGTTGTTCAATACCTATCAAGATTCACTCATGTTCGAGATGAACTTGGAGGAGTAGGAGAAAATGTGTCATCATCTAAACTTGTAAGCTTATAACTCCTTTCTCTTCCAAATTCCTAGCACAACTATCATGATTTAGTTAATGGAAGAGACAAGCTACCATATTGGAAGAGACTTTGGTCTGTTTTGGTGTAGGAGGATATTAAAACAAACACTAAAGATGATGTCACATCCAAATCTAAGGAGGAAGAAAGTTTTTCTCTAGCAAGAAAATGAAAGAAGGCCAATGGAAAGAATGCCTAAGGAAAGGAAAAATCTAGCCAAAACCATGGCAAGAAGAAAGACCTTAGTAAAATAAAAAAATTCATTGCCATTAATATGGACTCTATGCAACCAAGCGTCTGCACAAGAAATCTAGTAAGAAGTCTGCAAGAGTAGTAGGAGGTGATGCTCTCACATCACAATTTGAATTATATTTCAGCTTCATTTCATGCATGGAAAGTACTCTACGAGGTGGTGTATGGTACTTAGAGTCTGGTGCTTCATTTCATATGACAGGAAATAAGGAGTTCTTCAGTAACCTGGAGGAGAAGGACCTACAATTATAGATAGAACTTGGAGATGATGGGAGGTATAGTACCAAAGGGATTGGCACTGTCACATTTAAGAGGGAGTGAGGCTCCCATCTTCACCTAAAGAATGTAATGTATGTTCTTGTTCTAAAGAAAAAAATATTTTTTGTAGATGTACTTGAAGACTGTGGATATGATGTGGTGTTCGGTAAGGAGAAATCTTATTTGAAGCATGTTGTTATTGGACAAATAAAACAAATTCGTGTTCTAGTTATAAATATCTACAAGTTAGAGGTGGATGCATGCGTTGCATTGAGAAGTAAAGCAGAACATGTTCAGGGTTGAGATGTTGGAGAGTTTTGGCATAGGTGCACATGACACCTACACCATGAAGCTTTGAAAATAATGCAGCAAATCACCATTGGACTTCCAAAATGCACCTTTGATTAGCATAATGATTGCAAGGGATGCACTCTTGAAAAATATGTTAAATCCTCCTTCCAAGCATGAGATAACATATTTGGAACCATCTTAGAGCAAGTACACTTAGATGTGTGTGGACCATTTTCTACAGTATCAATTGCAAAGCACATGTATTATGTGATTTTTGTAGATTATTTTTCTCGCAAATTCTAGATATATTTTATGAATAAGAAAGATGAGGTTTATTCAAATTTTGTTGAATTCAAAGCCTTAGTTGAAAATGACACTGAATAAAAAATTAAATCCCTGAGAATTGATAATGGAGGAGAGTATGTGTCTAATGACTTCAAAGAATTATGTGCCAAGGAGGGTATTATAAGGGACTTAACTGCACCTCACAACCCACAACAAAATGGGGTGGCAAAGAGGAAAAATAAAATCATTGTAGGGGTTGCAAGAGTAATGTTCCATGATAAGGACTGCCACTATACCTGTGGCCAAAAGCATATGATACATTTTTTTATTTGCAGAGCCCTCACAAAATTCTTGGAATGATCACACTTGAAGAGGATTTCTCTAAGAGGAAGCCAAATGTCTCCCACTTTCACATTTTTGGGTCCATGGTCTATTGTCGTGTCTCCAAAGATAGAAGGAAAACATTGGAGCCTACTACAAAGAGGGGCATATTTATAGGATACACACAGACACCTCGGATTTATCGAGTGCACATGCCTTCACTCAGGATGATTGTGATGAGGAGAGATGTTATATTTGATGAAGAGAAGGCCATGATAATCTCTTTAGAGTGAGAAGTGAGGATTCCACTAGAGGAGTAGCTTCTAGATCGAAAGGAGGAGCCCCAGTAAGATCCACAAGATGTTGTGGAGTAGTGACATGTGGAGGAGAAGAGAATAGATCAAGTGGAGGTACCCACTCACAAAGGGCCTTCCAAAGAAGGGAGGAAGAGAACTAGGGAGGTAGACAAATTGGTACAGGATGATCAGGAGCATTTTGGAGCTCCTATCTCCTTGCACAAACATAAGAGATCACCAAACAGATATACCATATATATGGCATTGATGACAAAACTAATTTATTCTAAGCCTTCTTCATTTGATGAGGCAGTTTCTTAACAAGTGTGGGTAGATGTCATGTTGGAGGAGTATGACTCCATCATGAAGAATTATGCTTAGGAGGGAAAATATGTTATTGGTTCCATGTGGGTGCATATGCAACCTATGGTAGTGTTAAGAAGTATAAGTCCAGATTTGTTGCCGAAGGCTTATCACAAGTAGAGGTAGTTGATTATGAGAAGACATTTTCCCATATGGCAAGATATTATTCTATCAGGACCATACTAGTATTAGTAACACATTTTGGGTGGAAGATCCACCAAATGGATGTTAATATTTCCTTCCTCAATGGAGTGGTTAGGGAAGATATTTACATTGATAATCCTGAGGGATTTGAGGCATTTTATAGGGAGACACATGTGTGTAGACTTAGGAGAACCCTTTATAGTCTCAAGAAGGAAGCTCGTGTTGGGTATACTTGAATAGAATCCTATCTCAATGGATTGGAAATCACTTAGAGTGAAGAAGATGTCAATCTCTACTACATTTTAGTAGATGGAAGTTTTTTCATCTCAATATTGTATCTAGATGATTTGATACTGATAAGAAATGATAAGTTGATCTAGTCTTACAAGGATGACCCTGCAAGAGAGTTCGAGATGAAGGATATGGGCTTGATGCACTACTTCCTTGGTTTGAACGTGTGGCACGGAGATGGAGAACTTTGTCTTAGGGGGGAGTACACCTTTGAAATTCTTAAGAAATTCCATATGTGGGAATGCAAGCCCATGGATACTACACTAGCTACTAAATGGAGGAGAGAGGATGCTTGTACACGAGAGGTAGTAGATGGCACTATCTATAGATAATTGGTGGGGTCCTTTATGTACTTGGTGAACACAAGGCCTGATGTTTGTTTTAAAATTAATTAGGGTAGTCAATTTATGGTGGATCCTACCAAGCATCACTGGAAAGCAGCAAAACATGTTCTTAGATACCTCAGAGGTACAATAGATTTTATTTTATGGTATAGGAGGAATCATGAAGTGAATATCCAAACCTTCACAAATGCAGATTAGGAAAGGAGTCCATGAGATAGGAAGAGCACATTGGGAGCTATCTTCAATGTTGAGTCAGCAGTACTTTTTTGGTATATCAAGAAATAGAGATATATATAGCACTCACGGCAATAGAGGCCAAGTATATGGTTGCTAGTCAAGTAGCATGCAAGGCTATATGGATGAGGAAGATCCCGGTTGGTATCTTCATTCAGGGGATGGATCCTACTTTGATCCACTACGATAATCAAAGTTGTATCAAATGCTCTAAAAATCCAGTGTTTCATGATAGGTCCAAGCATATAGACATAAGATACCATTACCTGAGATATTTTGTTCATAGGAGGATCATCATGTTATAATACATTTCTATAGAAAAGCAGGATAAAGAAATTTTGACAAAGGCTTTGTCAAGAGGAAAGTTTGAGTTCCACGGGAGCAGGAATGGGGTGGTAAAGAAGCCTTTTCTTGCTAATAGGGAGTGTTAAATTGTTGTAAGGAAAGGCTTCATTGGACTTGTACCTTAGTAAAACAAAGAAATTCGATTTTCCACATCACTAGGATGACTTGAGTTGCAGTTAGTAGGAGTGACATGGAAAAATCACTCAGTTAAATTAGTATATTTGAGTTTGATGGATATAAGTATATTTGTGCATGAGTTGATTGCCAAAATCTAGCAATCTAGTGGAGTTATTGTTAGTTAAAGTTAGTTATATAAGATTTAGTCTAGAATAGAGTCGGTAGGAGTTTAGTTGAGTAGTAGTAAATGTTGTTAACTTATTGATCTCTCACTTAACTGAAAAATTTACTAAAAATAACCCTATTCATGCATGGAATTCAAATTTCTTAGTTGAGATGGAGGAAAAGGCACATTGTAATTTTGAATTGTATACTATTTGAGTGTATAGGTTTTTCGTTGGAGTAGGTGATCAATTTATTTAGGATTTGCACAAGGAAATATGGAATTCTCCTAATTTTTAAGAGCTTATTTCCTTAAGGATTGTGCAAGGAAATAGGGGGAAAGCTCGGGCCTATTTGGCTAAGTGTTGGTCAGAGAAGGTCAAAGAGAAGGATATCAGTATTGTAGTGCGAGTGGTGCTTTAGGATTGAAGTTGTCATTGTAATAGATCCATATTCTCATATGATTTAATGTGAAACAAAGGAGGGGTTTTTCCCAGTTGGGTTACCCAGTGAAAATGTTGTGTTCATTATGTTTGAATGGTTGCATGTTATTGCATGTGTTTCTATTGTATATTTTCCTTTCTGCGAATTGAGTAGAAGAAATCTGAGTCTAGTGTTTTCATTCTGAATTCATTAGTAGATGCAATTTTAGAGTTATTTCTACATCAATTTGAAGGCCTCTTCAGGGATAAATATCCGTCAAACACCTATTATGACAAGTCAAAATAATTTTATGAGCTCAAGCTCATACAATTGATAGATGAAGAATACACTGCCAAGTTTCTAGAATTGTTGATATATGTACCTGTTGAAGGCTCGAAATGTCTGCCTTAACATCGAGGAAAACCACATGGTCGAAACCTTATAGCAAATCCTTTTCCTCTTGGATTAGTGGCTTCATCTATGATTATGGGACCCATTTCCCTTAATATAAATGATAAAAATGAATGAAGTATGTATGTGTGAGACTTAAGATTAATGAAACTTGAGTATAAATAAATATATAAAATAGCTATTATTCTATCTATCCCTAGAAATCTTAATATATATATTATATATATATATATATATATATATGTATGTGATATAAATAGAATTTCATAAACAATAAGACTATAGATTATCAAATGATCATGAAGTTAAAACAAAAAATGATAGCTAAAATTTAATTAAATAGTTAATTAAATTTTTCTAATAAAACTTATCACACATATAGGATTCATTGCTTATACATACAATATTTGATTTCAATCATACATGACAATAGTGAAAAATGTAATATTGTATTCACTCATGCATGTAATAAACATAAAGTGAATAACCATTTAACTAATAAAACACAAGAAAAATAAATAGGTAATTGTATATGATCTATTATGACTCTGCTCATGAGAAAAGCATTATCAACCCATCCTTCTATTAAGATTACTTGAGCTACAATTGTGTAAACAAAAGCTTTCTTCACAAAATTCAAAACCCCTTCTCCATTCAAACGAAGGGGATTTATATTTTTCAATCAAAATGAAAATATAGAAAAGCAGAGTAAAAGTTTGAAGCAGTTTTAACAAACATCGCTTAAAATAAAGGCATAAGACAATTATAAATGTTGTTGCAACAATTTAGCTAAGACTTGGAAGAGGATTGTTCTCCCATACGTTGCCGTAGTTCGTAGATATTTTTCATGGACTTCAATTTGTTTCAATTTTCACAGTTAGCTTAATAACTTTTCCAGATTGGTAATCACATCAGCATTAAAGTAAACTGCAAATAGAACATAAATATAAATCGCAGAAGACAAGGCAAGAAAAGAGGACACAAGATGTGGCACTAGCCAGGGACAAACCCCAATGTGGGGAAACCCTTGATCAATTCTTCTTATATGTTCTTTAATAGTTCAACAGAGAGAGAGAGAGATAGTACGTTTACAACAGAAGTCAACACTTTGACTTATCTAGATAAGAGCATAGATCATCTCTAAGAAGATGATACATGAGATCAGTTGAAGACATGTTGCTCCAATTGATTCTCCAAGGTGACTCCTTCACCTATCGTTGTGTTGCATTTCTTCATCATATTGCATCTCATCGTGTTGCACCATGCTGCACCCATCATCACTATGTTGCATCTCATCACGCTTCATTAAGCATGATTGTACCCATCACTATACTACATTATGTGCCATTGTTGCACCATGTTGCCATCCTGACCTATGTGTTGGTTGCACCTTGTTTGCTTGTTGTCCCTAGCATGTTTATTGTCCTTAGCATGCATGTTGTTGCATGCTAGTTGTCCCTTGCACGCTAGCTGTAACATTACATGCTTGGTGTATTTGCTGCTAAGTACCATACAATTGTCCTAATGTTAGTTAGTTCTCCCTTGCATGCTGCTCTCCTTTGGAGACAGATGCTCTGGCTATTCTAGCAGTTCTTGGCAGTTCCAGTTGTTCCCAGCAGTTCCGTCTGTTCTGGATTTTCTGGCTTTTCCGGCAGTTCCAGCTTTTCCAGCTTTTATGATAGTTCTGACTTTTTCAACAGTTTTGTCAGTTTCAGCTTTTCCGGCTTTTCCGACAGTTCCAGCTTTTGCCACTTTTCCCACAGTTCCGGCTTTTCCCGCTTTTCCCACAGTTCCGGCTTTTCCCACTTTGCCCACAGTTCCAGCTTTTCCCGCAGTTCCGGCTTTTCTGGCAGTTCGAGAAGTTCTCGCAGTTCTGGATTTTTCGGCAGTTCCAACAGTTCCGGCTTTTTCGGCAGTTCCAGCTTTTCTGGAAGTTCCGGTTTTTCCGACAGCTCCGATTTTTCAGGCTTTTTCGGCAGTTCTAGCTGTTACGCAGTAATTTGTCACCGTTGGTCACCGTCCTTGTTACCCCCGCTGTCACACACTGGAGGACACATTTACGGACCTGTGACCAGTGACACAACTTGAAAACACTTGCATTGAGGTCTCCTAGTATGAACTTCAAAATCCCTGAAGACACCTTCTGAGATCAACCCTAAAAAATGCCCTTTTTTCATTAGCGCGGGTCCACAGTGTCTAACCCGCGCCAATGGCTCAGTTCCTCCAAAGAGGGCGCGCCCATGGACGCGCTGTCACAGAACAAAGCCCACGCCACACAAAATTAGTCATGATTTTTGGCCAACGCGCACTGAAGTGTTTTTTCCTCCATTACTCATGCAGTTCCCTGGGGAAAAATCCCATGGATATGATCGAGTGTCGTCTTTTTCATCCATGACAACTCAGTCCAAAGGCTATTCTGGGACAATACCAAATCTTCAGTAGGTGTCCGGATACGATGAATACCTCCGCCTCTTCCATCTATAAATAACTGTCACCCTGCATTGAACCAGCGAGTGTTGAAGTTTTGAGTTTTGTACAAGAGTTAAAGTAAGTTGAGATTATGCTAGATTGATAGTAAGAGCTGAGAGTTTGCTTTGCTGGGTTTTTGTTTATGTTTCGGATCTGGTTATAGATTCTTTGCAATGAGTTATCTGATTGCGAATCTCTCTTGAAATCCCTTAAGTGCATTATCATATTATTTTTAAAAGAAAAAGAAAAAGATTTTTGCTTTTCATTAATTAGCATGTTATGTTAGTTTTTTGCTTTTAAAAAAGAAAGAAAAAGAGAAAAGATTTTTCCTTTCTTGTTGATTAGCTGCATTAGAACTTTTGGCATCGTTTTGTTTGTGTGAACCTCTTAACTCTTCTATAGCTAGATTTCATCCAAACGAAACGAATACAATTCTTGCATGTAGTGGCATTTAGGACATTTCGAGAAATTACATTCGCTAAGACCAAAAACTGAGACTTAATCGAAGATGAACAATAAAATTAATTCAACGAACCTAACAACGCATTGAAACTTAACGCTCACATTCTAGAGGTCTAGGCTAGAGACGTGTTCCGGCGTCGTTAAGCCTAGTAGTTTATCGTTGAGTGGTTGGGTGATTCCTCCACGGTGAGACGATAGGTGCCAGTACGGACTGTGCTCCCACGTACCGTCGAGTATAAATTGGGAGACCCCTATAGGCTTGCAACCTTTGATCCATAGGAAGCCGAGTCTGCCGCCCTACAAACCGTAATGCACTGAACACAGCATTCGGGAAGATTGACTGCAGTACGGGAAGTCCTTGGTGATCTTCTGATCACTAAGGTGTATAAGCAGTTTTACGGATTGTTTGGCACACCCTTTTACCTAGATTTCCAGAGTAGTCAGCTTTTGATCCTTTTCAAACTGTCTAACAGAAAAGGTGTAAGTGAGCAGCTTGTCACTTCGTGCTCATTAAAAAATCGAAGGAGACTAAAGTCAGATTTTCGTCCTTTTCTCGACTCTTTAAAGATGAAAAGGTCAACTCAAGTGTCTTAATAATTTACCTGGCCATGTTCACATTACCCACTTAGATCTTGAGTGCGTTAGTTTGACTAGGATTTCATCTTAACATGGAAAATTTCCTGGGATTCATCAACCTAAGTCCCCCACTTGATGGGGATGCTGGTCATTTCCCTTCTCCTGGAAATGTTGGTGCCCTCTATATGGCAACACTAACCCTCCCAGGGTTAACCGTCGGGTTACCAGTTTGGCTATTTTCAAACTCTGTGGTCCCTACAGTGTCAGCTGATACTACATCAGTCCCTCCGCCTACTCAACATCCTGTTGAACCGAAGGTGGACCCCACCCCTTCGACACCTACTTCAACTTCTCCTTCTTCGCCTGGTGAAAGTACCCAGGTAACTAACAAGAAGAAGAAGAAGACAAAGAAGAAGAAGTCAAACAAGGGAACGGTCACAAACACAAAGGCGACTACACGCACGACTGTTGTTTCGCCACGGACAACGAAAGACAGACTCCTCCCCACCCCTCCGCCCAAGGTCAAGTTCCCTTGCAAACTATGCAAGGAAAACCACCTCCTTCATGATTGCCCTGGCATTCCCAGGGTCTTAAGGATATGGTCTCGTGATCCAGCCCGTCCATCATTGTCCACTGACGCTCACGGCGATGATACCCCCGTAGTTGGGAATACTAAAGGTAAAGGGAAGATTTGACTCCCTTGCAAACTTTGTGAAGGCCATCTTTTCCTTCACCTTTGCCCACTCATGGACAAAGCCTCTTCTGTGTTGGAAAGTCATGAAGATCCCGCACCCCAACTCCCCGCTGGATATCAGCGTCTTTCTGCAACTGCAGATTGTCCTTCTACTGACGACAAGGTTGGTTTGCATACGTCTCTTGTTTAGTCTCCCCTTCCTGCACCTGGCTCCACCCAGCCTGTTCCCGATCAACCATTGGTCGGCGATCGTGACAATTCGAGTTTACCACCTGTTGACCAACCTGTTCTAGACAACAGTCATAAACAGGTTCTTCATGTTTTGTCAAATTCTCCTGAGTCTGACAATGATCCTCTTATCTTTATTGAATCAGAGGGTCCTTCTCTGGCTCCGTTCAAGCATGTGGGCGGTTATCTGATCCCCCCACCAGGCAATTCAACTATCTCCTTTGATTGGAGTCACCTAACCTCTTATCGCCTTCCATCCCATGTACCTTTCCAGATTACTGTACATGCCTATGACACGGCCCTACCTGGCACTGTTATGGATGAAGGCGCGAAGGCTAGTCTCATGCTGTATACTACTTGGCAAGCTCTCGGTTCCCCGCTGCTTAAGCCGGTCATGCATACTCTGTTGGCTTTTGACGGAAGAGCATGTCAATCTTTAGGAGTCCTCCCACAGCTACCTATTACTCTAGGCGGCAAAATCGTCTGTATAGACGTAATGGTTATCCAAAGTACTCTTGGTAACAATTTTCTCCTTGGTCGTGACTATATTTATGCCATGGGGCTATCATTTCTTCGCTTTTCCGTGTGATCTGCTTTCCACATAATGGAAGGATTGTCACTATTGACCAATTATCGTTCTTTAGCCCCCCTCTGCCGTTGTCACCTCCTCCCAGTTCTCATCCGCCAGTTGTCTCTGCCTCCTCGCAGGTCAACTATGTGAGTACCTTTCCCACGCCTCTATCCAGCACTAACATCGTCAATAGTGCTTTGGGGGCATTAGATCCCAGTCTCCACGGCTTTGATCTCCCATCGGGAGCGCCACTCCTAGAAGTCCCCACTTCCTCTTCATTATGATGAAGACTGGGCGAAGCATAGTTTTTCCCTCTGTCAAGCTCCCTAAAAAATGAAACAAGGTGTCTCAAGGATGGTTTTGATCTTGTGGCAACCTCGTTAAAAAATGAAACATGATTGGTCGGAGCATAGTTCATCATCCTATGTCAAGCTCCTTAAAAAATGAATGGTCCAGTCGAAGAAGAAGCAAAGCCCTGTTTGTGCATCAGACTTTGCTTCACTAACCTAGGAGAGGCCGTCGAATACACGGCCGAGCGGAGTTGTCGAGCATAGTTCCTGATCTTGTGTCAAGCTTGTTAAACAATGAAACAAGTGTCGAGCATAGTTCCTGATCTTGTGTCAAGCTCGTTAAACAATGAAACAAGTTTCAAGGATAGTTTTCTTAATGTCTCAACCTCGTTAAAATAATGAAACTGTTTATTTCGAGGATAGTTCATATCCATTATGTCAACCTCATTAAAACAATGAAACGTGTGTTCGTGTTTTTCGGACACATAACCATTTACTCAACCTCCAACCCATTTTCAATGGATTGAAGCTTGGGGGGCATATACCTCGAATTGATACATCACATTGATACACGATGTTTGGGGGCACACCCGTTTCACTTCCCATCAAGCATACTTTGCATGTATGCCACGTGCTTTTAAGCTTGTATAAAAAATAAAATCTTGTATAAAGAATAAAATATATGCCTGTATATACATTCCAATGGGTCGTTTGTTATGCACTAGATAAATTAGATTACATATGTGTCCGACAGTCGCATAGCATATAAAACACATAGTCACATGTACAAGATCCATCTAGGAATAAAACATAAGCATATAAACATACAAAAACACATGGGTCGCATGTTATGCAACTGATATATTTGCATAGCATAATTAAAACATCATCACATATACAAGATCCATCCAAAAAATCCATATGTATGTATATATATATGTGAGTCAAAGTGTTCGTGCCCCGCGCGTTACAAAAAATAATACATGTCAAAGGTCTATACAGCCGCTGACAGCGTACTCCTCAAAAATGTACAAAAATGAAACCTAGATGTCTAAGCACGGTTATGCTCATGATAGCATGTCACTGCTCGCACCAAACGTCTCAACAGACGGTGAACACGAGTAGACACCCCCACCGTATGCCTCTGATAAGCTCTAGGCACATCTGCTAACCTGCCGTAGTCTGGGATACCTCGAGTTAGTGCCTCAAGGTTCTGCACAAGATCATCCTCACCCTCTATCTGAGGGTCTACCGCGGGTTGTGCTCTGCGCACATTGTGGGGCACGTCAACTAGTCGCTCTGCGCCAACATCTGTATACATATATAGACGCTGTTAGAAAATAGACATGTATTAACAAAAATTTTAATATATATAAAAAACGTTAAAAACACAGAGTTCTTACCCATCTCCTCATCCCAATCCTCTCCTTTAGGTAGAGGGAGATCGGGATCTCCGGTGAAATCCGTGCCCGCATAGGGCCAGTCCTCAACGACTATCATCTGATGCCGGAGCCAGATGAAGAACTTGGGCTTTCAGGACATCTATTGGCCCCCTCCTCCTCTGGGCATGAGCTCTGCCCACCGATGCAACCTCAGCTCCCTCAGCACTGGATCTGCTACTATCCCTCCAGGTACCCGAAAAATCGGCAGCCGCTCTAGAAAGAAGGTCACTAGAATTGACCCATACCCAAACTGTTTGTTTCCACCCTGCTTACACTTGGTAAGCTGTCGTTTGATATTGGTCATCACCGCGAAAGCCCAATCAAACACTGTAGGATGGAGACACTCAGTGGCCAACAGCAAGTGATTCTTGCTGGCCTCATGGGGTGCCTGTATACCCGCTGCCCGGGTAATGGTAAACAAGATAATTCGTAGAACCAAGCTAGGAATCATGTTGATGTCTATCTTCCTGCTGTTCTCACCAAAACGTGCATCAGGACATATCCTATCCTTCACCTCCTCGATCTTCTCTGCAGAAGGTCGACTGCCTATCAAAATAGGGCGCGCACCCCGTCGTGATAAACCTGTAATAAAATAGACATCAGAAACATCCAATTCCAATGTATGGTCCTTCAGGCGGAACACCTGATCCTCTACATCCCAAGCATCTACTATGAAACATAGTAGCTCAGGTTGTGCGCGGAGGTAGGAAGTATGGAAAAACTTCTTTAGCCCGCAGTCTCTCAATGCCGTCATACAATCATCATCTGCTAAAGCTAGGGCATCAATTTCCCCGTGCTCTCGTTCTTTCCATTCGACCAACATTTTTGGCAAAATCCTGCAAACAAAGAATAAATTTCAAACATTAGATAAATCTTGAGGTATAATTTGAAGGAAATTTGGAGGTTTAACGGTCCAATTTGGCACAAATTGAGTTCGCGCCATTGGCGCGACTGTTTCTAAAACAGTCGCGCTAATGGCACGGTCTCTGTGTTAAATTTCCGCCATTGGCGTGGTCCCGTGCAGGAAACCCGCGCCAATGGCGCGGACCTAAAAATTTTTAAATTCTCTTGCAGGGACCTAAAATGTGGATAAAAACTAGCAAAAATAGAATGAAAATGAAGCTTAGGATGAGGCCTCTTACCTGTTGCAGACGGCGACTCGAACTGTGTCCTGGATTGGTCACAATCAGCAGGTGAATTTTGCACTGGAAACCCTCCAACAGTGAACTTATAAGGTAAAAAATGAAAAGTAAATTTGTTTTTTACTTTTTACTATTTATAACACTATTTTAGCCCAAAAATACATTAGAAATGTTGATTTTAAGTATTTTTAGGATATTTTTGTGTCGAAATAGACTTTACGCTGTTAGTCGAATGATGACAGGGTCTGGTGCAGTTCAAACGAGCGTCTTTTTAACTTTTTCAAGCTCGGCAAAACACAAGAAAATGTTACTTATGGTCCGCTTTCAGCTCTTTTCCTGACCTTTTAAAGCGGAAAAGATCGTCGAGTTGTCCCTCTTGGCTCGTTAAACGATTACTAAGGGGCGGTCATTTTAAGTTCTTTTATCGACT
>APFE031617787.1:242799-257237 GCA_000404065.3 Pinus taeda | reverse complement strand
CAACTTCAACAAATGTTTTTCAAAAAGCCATAACTTCTTCATCCGGAAGCCTTTTTCAAAGCCGTTTTTTTTTAAACAGCCTAATTTTTTGAGATCTATCCATTCGACCACTTACTTTCAGCATCTTCAGCTTTAGTTTTTTTTTTTAAATGGAAAGTCCATGCCAAGTCATTCTTGACAGCACTAACTACTTCCAATGGGTATCCTACATGGAAGATTTACTTAGAAGTAATCTCTACAGAATAGCCACGGGCCAAGAGAAGAAACCAAAGGATGAAGACAAGGTCCCAAAATGGGAAAATAAACAAGATCAAGCACGTGGTTTGATAGGGATGTCTATTTCTCCTGATCTTAGATTCCATATTGCAGAACTTGAGACTCCTCATGAAGCATTGGACCAAATCACTAAAGTTTTTTGGATTAAAAATGAAATTAGAGCCCATCAACTTGAAAATGAGTTGCTTACATTGGATCCTAATAATTTTTCTTGCATTGAAGATTTCTTGTGCAAATTCAAGACCTTTAGATATCTCTTGGAAGGTGTTAAGGTTAAGAAAACAGATAGTAACCTTATTTATTCCATCCTTACTAAGTTGGGACCAGCCTACTCTGTATTTTTTTCCACCTTCCATTCTACAAGGGAAGCTTTCATTTGTCAAGGAAAAGACTACAAGGCCCCTTCCTTTGACTCTTTTTGTGATTCTTTAATAAGAGAACATGAAAAACTCTTACACCTTGGTCTTCTTAATCTTGGAAACTCTTCCAAGAAAGCGTTAGCCGCCCAGCAGCAACCAAATTTAAAGAATCCTAAGAAGTCATATTCTAAAAAGAATGGTCCTAAACCAAACAAGGGTCCTAAGCAAACTCAGTCTCAAAATGAAAGATCATTTCAACAAAATGATAAGACCAATAAAAACAAATGGAAGAAGACTGATAGACATTGTAACTTTTTGTAATCGAGATGGCCACTTAGAATCTAAATGCTTTAAGAAGATGGAAGCCTTGGAAGCCGCAATGAAGAAACATAACATCCATGTGGAGCATTCTTCTACTTCAACTTCAACTTCATCTTCAGGAATGGCACTTTCTGCATGTCGTTGTCAATCATCTCAGTCTGGTTATGCATTAAATGTATCTTCTTCTTCTCATTCTCATGAGTGGCTCATTGATTCTGGAGCCTCTTATCACATGGCCAAAAACAAAGCCATGTTTTCTTCTTTACATGATTGTAACACCAAAAATATATATGTTGGTGATGATAGATCTCTTAATGTTGTAGGGACTGGAACTGTTCATCTAGACAATGGTCAGTTTAATGATGTATTATGTGTTCCAACCTTATCCAGCAACCTTCTATCTGTATATCAGATAACTCATTCAGGTGAAGGTAAAATTGTTGAATTTTCACCTCATGATGTTGTAATCAAGGATCTAAGAGATCCTAAACAGATTCTAGCTACTGGTATTGCTGATGATTCCACAAGGTTGTATAAGTTTCACAACTTTGGGTCATCAAATCTTCCCTCAGTATTTGTTGCTCATAATGATGAAGTGAGCAAACTTTGGCATGAGCGATTTGGTCACTTAAACTATCGCTCCCTTCAGCATCTATGTAAAGGAAATATGGTGACAGGTCTTCCTATGGTATCTTGCAGAGATGGTGTTTGTTCCGGATGTGTACTCGGAAAACATCATCGGGACAGTTTTGAAAAACGTGCCTCTTGGCACGCCTCAGCCGCTTTACAGCGTGTGCACAGTGATTTATGTGGTCCACTTCCTGTTGCTTCATTCTCTGGCTGCAAGTATTTCTTAACTTTCATTGATGATTTCTCCAGACGCACTTGGGTATACTTCTTAAAACTCAAGAGCGAAGCATTTAACACATTTTTGGCCTTCAAAGCCTTTGTTGAAAAACAATCTGGACATCAAATTCTTAAGCTAAGAACTGATAATGGTGGAGAATATGTTAAAAACACATTCATCAACTTTTGCACCGAAAATGGAATTCAAATGCAACATACTGTTCCATACACTCAACAACAAAATGGTGTAGCTGAAAGGAAAAATCGCACCTTAAAGGAAATGGCTAATTGTATGCTGCAATCTAAAGGACTCAGTCTTAGTTTCTGGGCTGAAGCAATTAATTGTGCAAATTATATAATAAATCGCACTCCTACTAAGGTTCTAAAGAATATCACTCCAGAAGAAGCTTGGAGTTCCATTAAACCAGATGTAAGTCACTTTCGTATTTTTGGAAGTGAAGCATGGGCCCATATTCCAGATGGAAAGCATAAAGCTTTAGAACCTAAGAGTGAGAAATGTACTTTTGTTGGATATTTTGAAGATGTAAAAGGTTATAGACTTATTCCATTTAAGTCCAAAAATGTTATCATTAGAAGAGATGTAAAATTTGATGAAAATAAATCGGCCTGCGAGCCTAGTCCGGCGGATGTGCCACCTCTTCCTATCTCTTCTACTTTTGAAAACATTTCTTCTTCAGATGATGAAAGTGAGGATGAAAATCCTCCCCCACCTTCTCAGGATCCTCAACTTCCAAGATGGGTCCTTGCTACTCGGGATGCAGCAGGTGATCTTGCCGGTGATCCTACAGATCAGCGACGTACACGTTCTCAGTTTGAAAGAGCCTCTTCTTTACTGGCTCAAGCTCCAGTAAATCATGATCCTGACACTTTTGCAGAAGCTTCAGGCCATCCACATTGGGAAGTAGCTATGAATGAAGAATATCATTCATTGTTGGCAAATGGTACATGGGATCTTGTTCCTCTACCAAAGGGACGCAAACTTGTTAGATGTAAATGGGTTTACAGAACCAAGTATGGACCAGATGGGAAAGTTGATAAACATAAAGCCCGTCTTGTTGCTAAGGGCTTTTCACAGGTTGAAGGCATTGACTACACGAAACCTTCTCCCCTGTTGCCAAAATGAACTCTATCCGCCTTGTTCTTTCCCTTGCTGCCTCTTTAAAATGGGAAGTCCATCAGATGGATGTTAAATCTGCCTTCTTGAATGGGGACTTGCATGAAGAAATCTATATGGAACAACCCATTGGCTTCATCCAAACAGACTCAGCCTTGTATGTCGACTTAAGAAATCTCTTTATGGTCTCAAGCAAGCTCCTCGGGCTTGGTATGCCAAAATGGATTGCTTTCTTTTAGAATCTGGCTTTTCTAGGTGTCATTCTGACAATACTGTCTACACCAAGAAAGTGGGAAACTCTCTTATCATCCTTGTTCTTTATGTTGATGATCTTATTCTTACTGGTAGTTATCCCAACCTTATAAACCATGTGAAGTCCAGCCTTAAAAAGAAATTTGAAATGACAGACTTAGGACACTTACACTATTTTCTCGGTCTTCAAGTCTTGCAATCCAAGGAGGGTATTTCCCTTTCCCAGTCCAAGTATGCTTGTGATATTCTTCGTCATTTTCACATGGAAGAATGTAAGCCAGCCCCTTCTCCCTTTCAGTCTGGAGTCAAACTTTCAGTCTCTTGTACTTCTCCTGAAGTTGATGCTACCTTATACCGTCAACTTGTAGGAAAACTCTTGTATTTAACCCATACTCGTCCTGACCTTTCCTTTGCTGTTGGCCTTGTTGCTCGTTTTATGCAAAACCCCCGTGAAAGTCATTGGAAAGCAGCTAAAGAATACTTCGTTATGTTCGAGGTACAAATACATTTGGGATTCATTACAGTGCAAAGCAAACTCCTCTATTAGTTGTGTTTCACTGATTCTGATTGGGCTGGCTGACCTGATGATCGGAAAGTCTACTGCCGGTTATGTCTTCATCTCTTGGTTCAGGACCTCATTACATGGGCTGTAGAAACAGGCGCCCATTTCGTCTTTCGACAGCAGAAGCATAGTAGTCGTGGTGCCGTGACGGAAAGTAGTAAGGAAGCCTTGTGGCTATAGTCAGAGTTCCTATCAGAATTGGGCTTTGAGCGAGCAGCATCCGACTACAACTTTGGTGTGATAATGCAAGTGCATTTTAGCTTTGCAAAGATCAGTTCAAGCATCAGCGCAGCAAAGCACATTACTTCACATGCACTTCATCAGAAAGCTCATTCATGACTGTTCTTGAAGTGCAATATTGTTCAACAGATGATCAGGTTGCAGACATCTTCACAAAGGCTCTCACAGAGGCGAAGTTCACTAAACTTCGATATATGCTTGGAGTTCAGAAGTTGTCACTAAGGGGGGATAGGCTCTAGTGCCTCCTTCCTTCTCCTATTGTGTCATATTTGTAAATCCTTCAATCCTATCCCAAGTTGTTCTTAAGGGGGGATGTTAGGATATTCGGACACATAGGAATAGTTAAGTTCAACTTGGTCTAGTATAGAGTTAGGTATAGAGTTAGGTAAAGTGTGTTTCTTTACCGTTGTACATTTTGTAACTTACAATCCGACGGTCACGATATGTAGTGATCGACGGCTCATTCTCTCCTCGGTATTACCGACACTTGATCTGTGGCTTGACACCCGATTGGTCCATGAATTATATTTAAAGCGCATGGAGGGTCATTTGTAGGTTAACCGTGCATGAGAGAGCTTATGTAAATTTTCATTCTTTTATTAATAAATTGCCTGTAGTAGCCACGTTGGCGCAGGCCGTGGACTGTTTCCCTCTCTGAGGGTTTTAACCACGTCAAAATACTGGTGTATTGATCTGTGATCTGTTTGTGAGTGGTGTCCTTCTGGTGTTCTGTCTGAGGAACTTACCCTGTAAATTCCTACAATTGTCAACCTAGCTAATGGCAAAGTTAAATCCAAGGATTTGTTGTTTGTTGATGGGTTGAAGCATAATTTACTCAGTCTGTCTAAGATGTTTGATCATGGCTATGATGTTTTGTTCAAAGCTAAAATTTGTCAAATTAAGTATGCAGGCACAGGAGAGATAGTAGATAAAGTTGTTAGATCATATAGTAATGTCTATGTTCAAAAAGAAGAGACAGAGAGGTGTTATTTGTCAAAAATCGATGAGAGATGGCTATGGCCTCGAAGGTTAGGACATTTGAATTTTGATCAGATTGTCAAACCAGGCAAGAAGAATAATTTTAGAGCTCTTCCAAACCTTTCAAAGCTAGAGAACATGAGTTGCAAGTCCTGTCAAATTGGAAAACAAGTGCAAGTACCGTTCAAGTCTGAGGAGAACTCATCAACCAAGCCCTTGCAATTGGTTCATATGGACCTGTGTGGTCCTTCAAGAACTCAGACACCTTCAGGTAAATTGTATTTCATGCTTATCATTGATGATTTCAGAAAAATGATGTGGGTAGCATTTTTGAGAGAAAAATCAGAGGCCTTTTAGAAGTTTAAAAACTTTAAGTCCATGGCAGATAATGACACTGATTGTAAAATATAGTTCATTAATTAATGATAATGGAGGTGGGAACACTGCAAAAGAGTTTGATGACTTTTGCAAGCAACATGGCATCAAAAGACTATTTGCCATATCAAAGACTCCACAGCAGAATGGTGTAGAAGAGAGAGCCAATAGATCAGTTCAGTAGTTGTCTAAAGCCATGATGGGAGAAAGAAATACACAATAGATATTTTGGACTGAATCCATTCACACATCAGTGGTGATTCTAATCAAGGCACATTTTAGACCAAATAGTGACAATGTTGATTTTTGGTAGCATCGGATGTGTTCTAAGTCTCAAATTTTGGAGGGAGGTTTGGGCACATGTATTTCAAAGAACTTAGAAAGCATTTTGGGAAATTCCACCTGGAGATAGTTTTATTAAAATAATTAATTATTTTTAATGGGACCTTAAGTCTAAACTTCGGAAATTAAAATAATTAATGGGTATTAATCTAACTGTGGGTGTAACTTCTAGAAGAAGACAAGGATCAAACAGAAATGATCCTAGCCATCGATTAACTTCTAATCTGGGCTGTTGAATTTCAACGAGAAGATTATTTAAGGAGGCTTGAGGGTCATTTGGAAGACACACACAAAGTTGATCAGTCAGATCGAATTGTTGAAGCTAGAGGCAGCACATTGATTTCGTAGTGATCATGTAGAGAGGGGCAGAGAGAGTTTTGGCTGGAGGATCTTCTTCGGAGCCAAGAATACTCAACAAAGAGGTAGAGAGACACACGGAGGAGGAAACGCAATTGGCAGAGAGGGTGACACAAAGCTAGGAAGGGCTCAAGCAAGACCCACGTAGAGCAGCGCAGAAGCATTCCACATAGAGGTCCAAAATTTTCTAAGGAGGCTGAGGTTCTGATCCGGGATGGTTGGAGTCTGCTCTTGAGAGAAAATCGATTCCCAGCAAAGGTGACATGGTGCCTTAGAGGCTGACATAGGCCCATGCAGGGGCAACGCAGAAGTAGCTGGGGAACTCGTTCGTTCAATTGCCAGATTAGCCGGGACTTGCAGTGTAGAGTGAGGTAATCTCAATAATTTCTTCTGTCGAGTGATATTCTCTATATTGGATTTCCAGCAAGGCATATAGAGGTTGTATTCAGAAATAACTTATGCTTAATAATAAAAACCCTTAGATCTGTTGCACCTGTTTTCCCGCATTAGGTTTTTCCGAGGACGTTTGTCCAAAAATAACTGTCATTTGTGTTGTATATCTCTATTGTTCAGTTTCTTGTTTCGGCGTATTATTTTTAATTGGTGTAGGCTGTAGTGTATGTATTTCAATGTTTGTTATAGGAAACTGCAAATAACTTGTTCATGTAAATCTAACAAGTAGGAGAAATATCATCAGTTGCTGCAGTAGGGATTCCGGTTTAATGATTTTTCATGTTGCACTCATCTATTATGGATGAAGTAGACTTTACAAGATGTGCAAGTAAAATATGATCAACCAATGCCAATTGTGAAAATTCAACTAACCCTGAATCCTATTGCAACAACTGATGTTATTTCTTCTATTTGTTAATTTACTTAAACAAATTATTTGCTATGTGCTACGGAAAATATCGAAATAAATACACTACAACCTTCACAAAATAAATACTGCGGAAGAAATAAAAATGTTGGAAGACTAGATGTGCACACACACAAATACATAGTTAGTTTTGGACTAAGTCCCCGGAAATACCCAACTTGAGAAAACCGGTGCAGCAGTTGAGGGTTTTAATATTATGCAATAGTAAATTTGAGTACAAGACTATGGATGCTTAAATCTAGCAATCCATACAGAGAAATGACTGAAAATAAATCTAGTGAGAAAAATGTTACTCCCACAGGCGATCCGACACTGACCTTGGCTCATGTTGAGCTGCTCTTTGTTGCCTCTACGCAGTCACTGCATCAACCTACGCAGTACTACGTCCTCACAACACGCAACTTCTTTCCCTCTCGCTATTTGATCAATTGCTATCTAGAAGATCAATCTTCCTGACCTCCGGACCCTCTCTCTGGGTTCTAGCACTGAATCACCACTTCTTCCCAACAAAATATGAAATCCCCTTTGAAGCACTGCGCCTCCTTTGCGTGGCTATGGACTGCCTCTCTATGACACTTACTGCCCCTCTGCAGTGCACTCACTGGAACTGTAAAAAATTCCTGCGGCCTTACTATCCCTGGCCCTCTCTCACTACTTCGAACTCACTAGCTCTCTCTCCGGCAACTCAACCCTTCTGCTCTAGAAATCGATCTTCCAGTGAAATCGAACTGCTGGTGTGTGTTCTCCAAGCCCCATCGCATTTCTTCTTATAATCTCTTGTTGAGACATCAACAGCTATGATTAAAACTTAATCGATGGCTAAGATTAACTAGAACTCGATCCAAGGCCTTTTCTAGAATATTCTCACCATTACTTAATTAATATCCTTTAATTAATCATATTTCCTAAGTCTAGACTTAGAAAATATTAAAATCTGATTAATTATTTTAATTAATTTGTCTCTAGGTGGAATTTCCAGAAATGTTTTCTGGGTATCAACCTCTTTGCTTTCATCATCTCCTTCTTGTAGTCCTTCAGCTGATCTGCATCCATGGGTACAACTACCACATTATCGATGTAGACTTTGAGATCATATCCATCTAGGAGACAAGAAATTATTGCCTTCCAAATCACGTATTTGGAGGCTCTGTCCAATCGATCCCGATCTCTTAGCCCTGTTGATGCCATCTCTGCAAAATGTCGAACTCCTCCTCTTGTCCTCTGCACAACTTCTGACTAGCTCTACGCACTCCCTGCTGGAGTGGGCAAATCTGCTCACAACTACTATTGCTCTGCAATGAAAAATCGAACTTCTGGACTAGAAGTTCCCTGAGGAAAGAATTCCCTCAGTGTGTGCTCTTCCTTCGTCCTGACGCTATTTTGCACCAACAAACTACTGCAAAATAACTATGTCCCAGGCTTCAACTAAAGATCTGCTTAGCAAGGAAAATATTGCTTTGCCCTCTACCTCTGGTAATCTTTGATCTAGAAAATTTGTTCTCTATCGACTCTCTCAAAGAAATAAACTTTTCCTCAAAAATTGACCCTCCCGACCAAAGGGACTGCACAGACCCTAGTGTTTTGAACAGATTCTTACGCAGTGCTTTGAAGCTCCTTCATCTAGCCTGCAACTAAGCTCTCTAGGTTCAATTTGTGCTCTGATACCATGTGAAAATTCGGCTAACCCCGAATCCTATTGCGACAACTGATGTTATTTGTTCTATTTGTTAATTTACTTAAACAAATTATTCGTTAATTTACTTAAACAATTATTTGTCGTGTGCTATGGAAAATATCGAAATAATACACTGCAACCTTCAAAAAATAAATACTGCTGAAGAAAAGAAAATGCTGGAAGAATAGATGCACACACACAAATACATAGTTATTTTTGGACTAAGTCCCCAAAAAAAACCAACTCTAGAAAACCGGTGCAACAACTGAGGGTTTTAAGATTATGCACTAGTAAATCTGAGTACAAGACTATGGATACTTAAATCTAGCAATCTATACAGAGAAATGACTGACAATAAATCTAGTGAGAAAGATCTCACTCCCACAGGGGATTCAACACTGACCTTGGCTCAAGTTGAGCTTCTCTTTGCTGCTTCTGTGTAGTCACTGCGTCAGCCTACACAGTGCTACGTCCTCACAACTCGGAATTTCTTTCCCTCTCGCTATCTGATTAGCTACTATCTGGAAGATGAATCCTCCCGCCTCCGGACTCTCTCTTTGGCTTCTGGCACTAAATCACTGCTCCTTCCCAACAAAATACGAAATCCCCTTTGAAGCATTGTGCTACCTCTCTGTGGCACTTATTGCCTCTCTGCAGTGCACTCACCAGAACTGGAAAAACTTCCTCCGATCGTACTATACCTGACCCTCCCTCACTACTTTGAGCTCACTAGCTCTCTCTTTGGAAACTCAGTGTTGTTACTCTGGAAATCGATCTGCCAGTGAAATCGAACTGCTAGTGTGTGTTCTCCAAGCCCCATTGAGTTTCTTCTTATAGTCTCTCGTTGAGACATAAACGACCACGAACTTAATCGATGGCTAAGATTAACTAGAACTCGATCCAAGTCTTTTTTGTTGGTCAATAATTGTGATTGATGAATTATAAGCTCCATTGATGGAAATATAAGCACGATGGATGCTGCACTATTGGAGGATTATAATTGATAACACACTTGATGACATATGTCATATTGGCATTATATCATATTGACAGTTTTATTGTGTGCCACCACTCAAAACTCTGATTTTCGATCTCTAACTCTGTTCTCCGATCTCCGATCTCCAATCTCCGACTTCGATCTCCGATCTCTGACTCTGATCCCCGATCTTTGATCTCCGATATGCAATATGGACCTCCGATCTCCAATATGCGATAGCCTCCTATTTTCTTTGACTTTCGATACGTGGACCTGACTTGATTTAATAAAGATTTAATGCTCAAATCGCATCCGCCACTTTATCGGAACTTTGGCATGTGCACAACCTAAAAATATCCAATATTCATGTGTCCCGATGTACAGAAGTAAAGTGATGATGTGGCATGTGGGTCCTCTCGGCATCCATTATAATATGGTTTCACATTGTTTAATTGCATTCGTTTGATTAAAAGCTATGGCCTCTCCTATCTTGCTATTATAATATGGTTTCCATAACAATGTAACTATGTTATATTTCGTTGATTATTAACAAAGACCCCTTCCGACAACGTTTTAATATATGATGAATGTATGTTTATGGGAAAGGGAATTTAAATGAATGGGAGTGATAAGGTGAAATTAAAACCGGGTTGGGATTGTTGGAAACTTTTTTTAGTCATCAAATTTCAACATATTTTCAATGTGTCACCTCATGCTCAAGTCAACATCTCCTCTAATGAACATGTCTTTTCGTTTATTGGCGAAACTCGTATAAACACAAGTCAAGTAATTCATTTCAAGTATCGATCTTGGTCATCCATCACAGAGAGTATGATACAATTCACAACGCGTGAACCTTACAGCACCAGGGAAAGGAAGCTTAAGGCCGAGAAAAAGAAGCAAATTCTAATTGGGTTAAAAATTGATGAAACAAAATCTCTCAGACTTGTAGACAGGTGTGTGGACAGTTATCTATGGAAGCTTGGCTCTGTAGCTTAAAGGCTCGAAGTTATGTTCACCTGTGGAGGTCAGACTACACATTGGATCCGTGATTACTTTAACGACAATCACCTATGGCTTATAGTTTAGATTTGTAGCTTGCGTATCGTTCAGATTAGTGGCTTGCACAGTTCGGACTTGTGGATTTGTGGCATACATAAGTGTGAAAATGTGGTGACTCCATCGGTGGAGGTTTGGACCAATTATAGCTCATACCTGTAGCAAACTTGTGTGTGACACTTCAGACTTGAAACCTCTGCGCACTCTTGAATAGTGAAGAACTCGTGGCCTTGAACAATGAAGATTTTGGAGGCTTGAGCAGTGAAGATTTTGGAGGCTTGAACAGTGATGAATTTGGAGGATTGAATAGTGAAGAACCTGAAGCCTATAACAATGATGAACTTGGATATTTGAACATTGAAGAACTTGAAGCTTTGGATAGTGAAGAACACTCCTATTTGGATCTTGGACAGTGGACAAAATCAGGAGTGTGTGGCCGTTTTGTCGAATGACTGTTTGACTATTGAAGGAAGTCCTGAAGTTTTTGAAAGTAAGTCATTTATACATTCTAAGTTGAAAATTGGAGGGTTGGTGCCCTAGAGGTTGGAGCCTCTAAAAACAAGGTTGGAGCCTTGAGAAGGAGGGTTGAAGTCCTAGAGGTTGGAGCCTCTCAAAAGTCCAAGTTAGTACTTGGCAATAGGTTGGAGCCTGGAAGATTGAAGGGTTGGTGCCTTCAAACATCATTGTACTCAATTTTTTGTAAACGAGGATTGGTGTCCTCACTTGTTTATAATAAAATCTATATTATTTATTTTTTCTGATTATAATTGTGAAGAATCTTAACTAGTAAACATAACAATTGCAAAGAAATATTGATTCACCCCCCTCTCAGTATTTCCAACAATTGGTATCAAGAGCCAACTTCTTCATAATCAGCCTAAGAGCTAGAAGAATGATTCTTAAGTCACAATGAAGACTCAGGATTTAGGAAAAAATCTTCTATTTGATGGAACAAACTTTGGCTTTTGGAAGCGTAGGATGATATTCTATCTAACATCTCTTGGACTTGAAGTATGCCAATCAGTTACTGATGGGTATAAAGTTGCAGCTACTCCACCAATAGATTAGGACAGATGGAAAGTTTATATAGCAAATGCAAAAGCACTAAATTCCACAACGATTGGAATTACTGATTCATAATTTACAAAAGTTATGAATTGTGATTCTGCCAAGGAAATGTGGGACAATCTTATTGTTATTTGTGATGGAGAATCCAAGGTCAAAAAGGAAAAACTCCAAACACATAGAAGACAATTTGAGAGTCTTAATATGGATGATGAAGAAGATATTGCAGCGTTTTTCCTCGGAGTAGATGAAGTTGTCAACTCATTCAAAGGTTTAGGTGAAACCATTGAAGAAAGCACAGTTGTCCAAAAGGTTTTGAGATCACTTCTAGAACGTTTTGATTCCAAATTCAGTGCCATAGAGGAAATGAAGGACTTGGATGACCTAAAAATGGATGAACTTCATTGGATTCTCATTGCATATGAAATGTGTTAATTTTAGGTATGTTCTATGCTAACAACAATTTATTTCAATTTTCATAGTTAGCTCAATATCTTTTCCAGATTAGAAATCACATTAGCATTAATGTAAATTGTAGATAGAACATAAACATAAGTCACAAAAGACAAGCCAAGACAAGAGGAAACAAGATGTGGCGCCAGCCAGGGATAAACCCCAATGTGGGGAAACCCTTGATCAATTCTTCTTATATGTTCTTCAATAGTTCAGCATAGAGAGAGAGAGATAGTACGTTTACAACAGAAGTCAACACTTTGACTTATCTAGATAAGAGCATAGATCATCTCTAAGAAGATGACATGTGAGATCAGTTGAAGACATGCTGCTTCAATTGCTTCTCCAAGGTGACTCCTTCACCTATCATTGTGCTTCATCTCGTCATCATGTGGCACGTCACTGTGCTGCACCATGCTGCACCCTTCATCATAGTGCTGGACCTAATGACCATGTTGTACACTTCATACTACTGCACCTGTAACTGTGTTGCTCCCAATCACTGAGTTGCTTTCATCACTGTGTTGCTCCCATCACTGAGCTGCACCCAATGCTGCACCCATCATGTTGCATCCATCACTGCCTCCAATATGCTGCAATCATTTACACTCACCAGTCTTAGTTGCTTGCTATGGTTTACAGCTTAGTAGAGCAACTAGACTCCTTCAACAAGTCCAAAGTGCAGTCAACTAACAATCACAAAATCTACCTAGAGTTGTCTGCAATTGTCCTCTAAGGGAAGGTTGTCACTGCTTTCCACAAGAGTATCCTTCACTTGACATCCTGTTGTTTCATCACAGAACCTATGTCCATTCATTACAGCATGTATATATCTGACATGTCATACATTAGACTAAAGATGTCACTGTCATGTGTTCATGCAACATAGTCATCACCTTATATTTAAGATAGTTTCCCACAAAAACTATCCATCCAGAAATCAGATTAAGGTTTTGACCTTGCACTCCTAAACTTGGCCTCCTGCCCAGCAAACTCGGCCTAGAGTGCAGACTTCTACAATGCACTGCTTCTTCTTATGACATCGAATTCCCAGTCCTCAACTCATGCCTTGTAACTAACTGTCTTATTTAACATGCTGTCACCTACAACACACATGGATTTCCATGTTGTCACCTACATCACACATAGGGTCCTTCTTACATGGCTAGGTCTCCTTTTCTGTTGCAGATTTAGGCTATTCTTTACAACAGATTAGGACTTCCTTTTGATAGCATATAGGAGCTCCACTTGACTGTAGATTAGGCCTCCTCTCCTAGCTGTGTATAGGTCTCCTGAATTGCTATGGATCTGGCCTCTCTTTACTATGGATTTAGGCCTCCTTTAATTGCGGCTAGACCTCTTCCTTAAGGACTGCTAGATCTCTCCTTCATCTGCGGTTAGGTCTCCTCTCCACCTATAGCTAGGGCTTTTATCATGACTGTGGCTAGGGCTAGATCTCTTTTACCTCAGCTTAGGGTCTCTTCTAGACCTGCATTTAGGGTAGTTAGGACTTCTCCTTGCTGCGCTATAGAAGTCTCCACCATGACTGCGTTAAGGCTGGTTAGGGATTCTTCATTAGGTCAGCATAGAGCCTAGGGCACTCTCTCTAGATCTCTCCTTCATCAAAACCCAAAACAGAATGAAGAGAGAGATCACAAGAGTGTGAGTGTGTAAATGACTTGAAGGCTACCTCTATTTATACTAAAACGTTGAGCACAAGTGGGGGCAGTTTGGTTTCTCGCCGACCTTTTCAAATTGTCTTATAACACAAATAAATGCATAACTCCATGAATACTTATCGGAATCGGATGATATTTAGATCAATCCTACACCTCTCAATGAGAGGGATTCAAGAAAAATATTAGCAGCCATAAATAAGATGACCAACATGGAGTTTGGCCCTAGTTGCCTATTTTAACACTCCCTCTCAACTAGGGAGAACTCCATCTGCTGATCCATATGTCCAACTTTACTATCTCTGCCATTAGTTACCTACACTGCTCTGTTCTGCTCTACTGAGCTCTACTTTGATGAACCATGAAGAAGAAGAATTAATTGAGAATGTTTCATACCATTCTCTACTGACTCGAAATCAGTTTTATTGATCCTAGATCAATATCACAAGAGAGTGTCTCAAACCACTCATACTGATCCCAGATCAGTGGAGGTCATCCTAGCATAGGAAGTACGGTAGATACAACAATGCATCCATCGATAGTACTACTATGGTCCCTAACCCCATTTCCCTGCTCATTGATCAAATGAGCGGTACTTCCCATGAGTCCCA
>APFE031617787.1:196478-232353 GCA_000404065.3 Pinus taeda | reverse complement strand
TTGTAGGTTAACTGTTCACGAGAGAAGCTTATGTAAATTTTCATTCTTTTATTAATAAATTGCCTGAAGTGGCCGCGTTGGCTCAGGCCGTGGACTGTTTCCCTCTTTGAGGGTTTTACTTTTAACCACGTCAAAAATACTGGTGTATCAATCTGTGATTTGTTTGTGAGCGGTGTCCTTTCGTGTTCTGTCTGAGGAACTTACCCTGTAAATTCCTACACATTGATGGAAATATAAGCACGATGGATGCTGCACTATTGGATGATTATAATTGATAACACACTTGATGACATATATCATATTGGTGTTTTTATTGTGTGTTACCACTCAAAACTCTGATCTCTGATCTCCAACTTCGATCTCTGATCTCTGATCTTCGACTTCGATCTCCGATCTTTGACTCTGAACCCCGATCTTCGACTCCGATCCCTGATCTTCGACTCCGATCTTTGATCTCTGATATGCGATATGGACCTTCGATCTCCGATATTCATTATGAACATCTGATCTCCGATATGCGACATGGACCTCCGATCTTCGATATGTGATAACCTCCGATTTTCTCCGACTTCCGATATGTGAACCCGACCTGATTTAATAATGATTTAATGATCAAATCACATCCGCCACTTTATCGAAACTTTGGCATGTACACAACCTAAAAATCTTCGATATCCATGTGGTCCCGATGTACAGAAGTAAAGTGATGACGTGGCATGTGGGGTCCTCCCGAAATCCATTATAATATGGTTTCACATTGTTTAAATGTATTCATTTGATTAAAAGCTATGGCCCCTCCTATCTTGCTATTATAATATGGTTTCCCTAGCAATGAAACTATGTTATATTTGGTTGATTATTAACAAATACCACTTCAACAATAATAAATTTTCAATGTGCCACCTCATGCACAAGTCGGTGTCTCCTCTAATGAACATGTCTTTTTGTTTATTGGCGAAACTCATTTAAACAGAAGTCAAATACTTCATTTCAAGTAGCGATTTTGGTCATCTATCATAGAGAGTAAGATACAGTTCACAACTCGTGAACTTGACATCACCGAGGAAAGGAAGCTTATGGATGAGAAAAATAAGCAAATTATGATTGGGTTAAACATTGATGAAACAAAATCTCTCAGACCTGTGGACAGGTGTGTGGACAGTTATCTATGGAAGCTTGAACCTGTAGCTTAAAGGCTTGAAGTTAAGTTCACCTGTGGAGCTCAGACTACACATCGGATCTGTGATTACTTTAAGGAAAATCACTTGTGGCTTACAGTTCGGATTTGTAGCTTGCATACTGTTCATACTAGTGGCTTATGTAGTTTGGACCTGTGGATCTGTGGCACACATATGCTTGTAACTATGGTGACTCGATCGGTGGAGGTTTGAACCAATTATAGCTTGGACCTGTAGCAGACTTATGTGTGACACTTCAGACTTGAAACCTTTGCGCACTCTTGAATAGTGAAGAACTCATGGCCTTGAATAGTGAAGATTTTGGAGACTTGAACAATGATAAATTTGGAGGATTAAACAATGAAGATTCTGGAGCCTAGAACAGTGATGAACTTGGAGTTTTGAACAATGAAGAACTTGAAGCTTTGGTAGTGAAGAACACTCCTATTCAAATCTTGGGCAGTGGACAAAATTAGGATTCTGTGGCAGTTTTGTGGAGCGACTGTTTGACTATTAAAGGAAGTCCTGAAGTTTTTGGAAGTAAGTCATTTATACGTTCTAAGTTGAAAATTGGAGGGTTGGTACCCTAGAGGTTGGAGCCTCTAAAAATAGGGTTGGAGCCTTGAGAAGGATAGGGTTGGAGCCCTAGAGGTTAGATCCTCATAAAAGTCCAAGTTGGTGCTTGGCAATAGGTTGGAGCTTAAAAGATTGAAGGGTTTGTGCCCTCGAACATCATTGTATTCAATGTTTTGTAAAAAGAGGATTGGTGTCCTCACTTGTTTATAATAAAATCCTTATTATTTATTTTTCTGATTATAATTGTGAAGAATCTTAACTGGTAAACACAATGATTGAAAAGAAATATTGGTTCACCTCCCTCTCAGTGTTTCCAACATTTTTCTAGAATATTCTCGCCATGAATTAATTAATACCCTTTAATTAATCATATTTCCTAAGTTTAGACTTAAGAAATATTAAAAATTGATTAATTATTTTAATTAAGTCGTCTCTAGTTGGAATTTTCAAAAACGATTTCTGGGTATTGGAGAATACATGTATTCTAGCCTCTCCACCAAATTTCGTGGCTAGAACACATCTGATGCTACAACAAATAACACCAATCATTTGTGATAATATAAGTGCAATCAACATGTCAAAGAATCTTGTTTTTAACTCCAAGACAAAACATATTCCAATCAAGTACCATTTCCTCAGAGAGAAAGTTGCGAATTAGATTGTCAAGTTGGAGTATGTCCCTACAAAAGAGAAGGTAGTTGATATATTCATGAAAAATCTCCCAAAAGATCAATTTGAGTACTTAAGGAAAATATTGGGAGTAGTTACTCTTACCTCTCTCCACTAGATCTTCCTCAAGCAGAAGAAAGACAACTAGCAAGCACTCAACCTATCAAAATGTAGTTGCTAGCTCCACAGAATCAGTAAGACAGGAGGAGATTGGTTGCAGGAGGAGCATATTATTTTATTTTCCATCTATGTCAAAGGGGGAGAGGTACACCAAGGGAGGGGGAGAGATACACAAAAGGGGAGAAGTGAAGTACACTTTTCTTGTATGATTGTGTTTTTGGTGTTGCCACCAATGCCAAAGGGGGAGAATGCTAGACATAAGTTGTCATTAATGGCAAAGGAACAGGTGGGTTTCAAGTAGATTAGTCAAGGAGAAGAGACTTTGTAGCCATTTCTAGTTTAGAAGATCATCTCAGTAATGCTTGGAAACTACTCAGATGGATAGAGATCAGAAAGAGATTTCCAGTGGTATATGGAAGTTTGCAAATGATCCCCTAGATCTGAAGTTATTGCAGATCAAAGGAAACAGACCAAATTTCAAAAAACTACATAGCTAAAGTTGGTGTTAGAATTGGAGCATGGAAAAATGTTGGAAAGTTTGGCAACGTTCTCCAAAGTTGGCGGAGTGAGAGTTAAACTGCGGGCAAGTTTGTGGGTGGATCGTGTGCCACACGTCACCTCTAACTTATCAGAGGAAAAGTAGGGGCCATGCCCGCCCAAGGGCTAAAAAATAGGGGGGGCTGCGATGGGATGGATTGCCCAAACCGCCAATCGTGAGATCAACGGTCATTGTTAAAAGTGAAGCCCCTCCCCCCTTTATTGTTCAAATATGTAACTAGGTTTGGTCCTCATAATGACATATGTAATCATGATTTTTTGTATTCAATGTAATGAGAAAAATAAATTTATTATTGTTATTCTTGAGGCATGGGTTTCATGCTCAAGGAAATTTATTTTATAGGTCAAGCTCCCATTGAGAGCTTCTAGGGCTTGTTATTGAGTCTACAAGTCAAGAGAGTCATTTTCATGAATAGAAGACCCATTTGGGCACGTTACATATTGTAAAAAGAATTTATTTGAGTCAAAGTTGAGTCAAAAGACCCTCCAAGACCTCGTCATAATGCAAAGAACAAGTTGGCCTTCTCAAGTGGATAAGTCAGCCTAAAAGAAGCAATTTGACCTAGTAGAAGGCCTATATAAAGGAAACTTTGACCTTACTTGGAAGACAATCACCTACTTCACTCAAGTTCGATCAAGAAAGAGAAAAGAGTGTGAAGAAGAGGAAGGAAATGAGTAAAGAAAGTCAAGTCTTTTATTTGGGACTGTTTTTGGGCTATCTTTCTCACACATGTGAAGTGGATTAGGGCATATTTCTATAGTAGCAAGTATTGAATTGTAATCATCATCAAGGGGCGAGTTTTGGTCAAGAAAGGTCTCCTTTACAAGCCGAGGTATCAAGGAAGAGAAGTCAAGTCAAGCAAAGGAGAGAGGAAACAAATTCATCCTTATTCTAGCCACGTGTGAACTAGGTTTTCTGCGGAAGAATCAACCGGGAGGTTGAAGTTGCAGAAGAATTTGTTGGGGGGTCGAACTTGCAAAAGAACTTGTTGGAGGTCGAAATTGCAGAAGTTGTTGGTAGCACATCAAAGAAAGGTTTGACTTGGTCTTGGAGGGTCTTGGTCAAGGGTCATAGGTCTTGGAATTCGTCAATTGAATTTTTATAAGAAGAGAAAATTCTTGTGGGTTTTCCTCTTAACTGGAGATGTTTTGGCCCTGGATGAACGCCTACATACTGTGTCCTTTTGTCTTATTGTTCTTTCTGATTTGGTAGTTGTTTGATTAAAATAACACTAAATATAATCAAGATATAATTAAGATAAGTAAAAATACTTCACAAGTAGTGATCAAAGTAAGAGAAATCACCTATCTAGTTTCCCCTAGATTTCTCAACATGGTATTAGAGCTAAGGTGACTACATCAAGGAAAGGCAACTTGAGGAAGGACCATCCATCACATTTCAAGGATCATCACATCTCAAAGAGAAGAAGACCTGAAAACCCTAGCTCATCCGAACAAAGGTTCTACACATTGAAGCATCTTGAAATCTCTACATCCAAGCGAAGCAAGAAGAGATGTTGTCATCATCATTAAGGAATCAAGGTGATCTACCTCTCTTTGAAGGATCACTTTTGAAGGAAGACATATTAGTCAAGAAGACATCTTCTATCATCCACATTATCAAGAAAGGCGTCAAGTTGAAGATATCATCATCAAGAAGCATATTCACTTGACAAGTAAGTATCTCTATATTAATGTCTGAGTTTGCTATCAAAGTGACTTCATTTTGCAAGGAAAGCAACAAATTGGTTGAGTCATCAAACTTTCTTGCCTGGAAGAAGAGGATAGATTTTATCCTCATAGAAAATGAAGCCAATAAACATGTTAAGGGTTCAACCACTAAGCCTACAAAGGAAGAAGCTCAAGCTCTAGCTAAGTATATGAAAGGGGAAATTAGGGCTCAAAGGATTCTCATAGAATCCATCAAGGATCCCCTCATACCCTATGTTGCAAACTTAGAAACATCAAAAGAAATATACAAGAAGTTAGTAGAATTGTTCTCCATAAGCACTGCTAGAGAAGTCATATCTCTAAGAGCCAAGCTATATAAGATGAAGGTATCAAAAGAAGAAGGAATAACCTCATATCTAATGAGGGTGTCAGAAATACGAGACCAACTACAAGAGTTGGGGGAAATAATGTCTGATAAAGAAATGACCACAGTTGTGCTCAATGCACTACTAGAGGAATGGGGCAACTTTGTTTCAAGCATCTATGGAAAGAAGGAAGCTACCCCATTTAGTGAACTTTGGTCATTAAGTAAGATTGAAGAAACTCAGTTGAAGGCAAAAAGCGATGTAGGATCAAACAAGCAAGTTCAAGCATTTATTGCCATGGCTAGGAGGAAAGGAAAATTAGGAAAGTTTGGTCCTCAGAAAAAGAGGAAGGATATGTCGAAGATCCAATGCTATGGCTGTCATGAATATGGACATCACAAAAGAGATTGTCCTAAATTAAAGAAGGACAATAAGAAAAGTGATGAAACCCATATCACCAAAATAGTGGAAGAACCTAAGAAGAAAAATCAAAGGAGGAAGTGGGAGATCTCTACTATGACTGAGATAATCCCCTTCACTAAGTCCTTTTCAGTTTTGTAAATAATAGTTGTTATGGTAGGAAGCATTGTAAGTATGATAGGATGTATCATATTAGGAGATGGAATCATATTGAAAACATACAATTGAGGCAAGAGCTCATGACATCATTATAGAAGTTTGAAAGGATAATTGAAGTAGAAGTCTACATGAATGTAGCAGTCATCATAGAAAGAAAGTAGCTCTTGGTTATCTCATTGAAAGCATGAGTAGTACAAGAAAATGAAAGGCTTCATAAGAAATTCAAGAATTTGGAAGCTCAGAAGATAAAGAATGATACTCTGTATGTTGAGGAAATGCAAAAAACACATAGGTTGAACAACACAAGGAAGAAATGCTCAAAATGATAATTGAGCATAATGTACAGATAAGGACTATGGAGGAGCAAATTGAGAAATTCCTTAAGGAAAAAGAGCAATTTACTCAATTAGATATAGCTCTCATCACAGCTATCTCTATTACAGTGTCCAGAATAGTAGGGGAATCTACATCAGCCACAACAGAATCTACATCGATATCATAGGATTTGAGCAAACTCTCACAAGATCCAACTCACCAGACACAAGAAAATGAAAGGCTTCATAAGAAATTCAAGAATCTGGAAGCTCAGAAGATAAATAATGATACTCTGTATGTTGAGGAAACGCAGAAAACACACAGGTTGAACAGAAGAATTGAAGAGTTGCAGAGCCAGTCATTGATGGCTGAATCCTTGGCCCAAGCCAAGGAAAGCATTTGGGAAGATATCAGTCAGACCATAACTGAAGTATGGCCCTCCATTCAAATCATTTTCGAGCAGGAGGAACTCATAAATAGATGTCAGGTAGCCATTGATGAAGTGAAGCAACTTCTTAAAGACAAACCAAGTGAAGCTTCAGATATGATCAGAGTTCTAAATTCAAAAACCAGGGCTGAGTTGGAACAAATTGAGATTATGGACAAAATAGAAACCATTTTGGAGATCAAAAAGGTTTTGCAGAAAAAACCCGATGACTTAGTTAGAGACTAGGTGTCAAACCTTGAAGATTTTTGTCCAAAGGTTTCATTTTAAGTTTAATTTACTTAATCAGAGAGGACTGCTAGGATTAGTGGCCCCAAATGACAAGTTGATCAGTGTAGAAGAATACTGCCAAAAGTTGTATACTATAGCAACTGATAAAGAAAACTTTGTAGGCATAAAGGGTCATATTATAGGGAAACAAGCTTTAGAAGCTTTAGATTTTGATTTGACTATTAAGCATGAGATTAAACATCTTTTTGTAAGTAATCCCACTTTTGAGAAGTACACCGAGGTTGATGAAGTTTACAGGAAATTGGTAAATCTTGCCATACCAAGTGAAGACCGATGGGATCACTTGTGTGAAGTTATTGAGTAACTTTCATTAACAACTGAAGGACAATTGGGCATCACTTTTCGGGGACCACATCATCAATAGATTCGTAAAGGATAGTGCCAACAATTAGCGTTTTTGAAACTCCTATAGTTTTGTACTATTTTTGTATTTTTTTTTTTGAAAATATATAGAAGAATTTTTGTATAAATAACTCCTCCTTCGAGTTATTAAGGGTTGAACCTTTGTGTGAGCTTTGAGAACATAATTGTAACCAAGCTGGAAATTTTTCAAGTTAATGAAAGGATTCTGAATTTGCCTTCTATAGTTTTGTCTCCTTGTAAGTTTTCATATGTGCTTATTTCATTATGTATTTCTTCATATATTGTTAATTTTAGGTATGTTCTATGCTAGAGCAATTCTTCAAATTTTCACAATTAGCAATCACATTAGCATTAAGGTAAACTACAGATAGAACATAAATATAAATTGTAGAAGACAAGCCAAGACAAGAGGACATAAGATGTGGCGCTAACCGGGGACAAACCCCACAATGAGGGGAAACCCTTGATCAATTCTTCTTTTATGTTCTTCAAAGTTCAACAGAGACACACACACACACACACACACAGAGATAGTACATTTACAACAGAAGTCAACATTTTGACTTATCTAGATCTGAGCATAGATCATCTCCTATAACGATGATACCTGAGATCAGTTGAAGACATTCTGCTTCAACTGATTCTCCAAGTTTACGGCTTCACCTATCCATTTCGTCCATTTACTACACCTTACCATGTAGCACCATCTCATCTATTTTCATCATCATGCTGCCCATTATTCAATATCTTCCATCGTTATGTAGCCCTATTCATCATCATGCTGCTCATGCCCATTATTCTGCATCATACATCATCAGCTGTTTCATCCATCAGCATGCAGTCTCATTGATGCTGCCTCATACATCAGCATGTAGTCCCATTGTCTGATCATGCTGCCCTTTACATCATTATGCAGTCCATTACTGATCATGCATATATATGATGCTTGTCACTGTTCTCTGAAACATGCTGAGACTGCCGTATGCTACGGATCTCTTCATTGAACCCTTATCTCATTACCACGATTGCTTCTTTAGTTCTGTAGTTCCATAACCAATTTGAGGACACAGCCAAACCCTAGATCGATCCTTGACTGCGGTTGATTGCAGCTTCATTCCTTACTGCGGCTCTATTATGATTACGGCTTCGTTGTCTTGTGCATATAAGTGTCATATGAATGATTGCGCATGAATCTTTTTGCCCTGCGTAAAGAACAGCGTATATAGGTAACCATGACTGAGTAGATTGTGGCTACATCTCAGGACTGTGGCTAAGTGCCTCATGAGCAACGTTTATCATTGACTGCATTGATGTGTATCCACGAGCAGTGTATCTCATTGATTGCGTTGATGCGTTCATTGCTTGCACAACGTATAGGGTTTCCATAGCTGTGCGTATATTGTCTTCATGACAACGTTTATCAATGTGTGAACTTTGTTGCGTTCCTCTCATGTACAACGTGTAAGTCTCCATTATGATCTGCGTATATGGGAGCCCTCTTGACTGCGTAGATTAGGGCCCGTGTATTCTGGATGGCGTATTAGGGCCTGTGTGCTGCGTAGATCATCCTCATATGCCTGCGGCTTCCTACGGTTAGGGCATCACACTTGGGCCAACGTATCCTCTGTGTTTTTCCTTCTCCAAAAACCCAAGACGTGGAGAGAAGATCACACATGTAGAGGATGTGTAGATGACTTCAAATCCTCTTGTATTTATACTAAAATGTAGATGATGAATAGGCATGTTTATTAGGCTTCTAAGCCTAGTCAAGTTGCTGTTTGGCTTGATAATAATTCCATAATCAAAATAAATTCATAAATTCGTAAATACTTATCAGTATCAGATGATCTTTAGATCAATCCTACACCTCTCGATGAGATGGATCCAATAAAAATATCAACTTCCATAAATAAGATGACCCACATGGAGTTTGGCCCTAGTTGCCAATTTTAACACTCCCTCTCAACTAGGGAGAACTCCATCTGCTGATCCATATGTCCAACTGTACTATCTCTGCCATTAGTGCCCTGCACTGCCCTGCTCAGCTTTACTCAGCTCTGCCCAGCTCTGCTCGGCTCTGCCCAGCTCTTCTTAGCTCTGCTAGCTCTGCTGGCTCTGCTGGCTCTGCTTTGCTCTGCTCAACTTAGCTCTGCTGAACCATGAAGAAGAAGAATTGATCGAGAATGTCTCATAACATTCTCCACTGACCTGAAGTCGGTCTCAGAGTACGTGCCACTGGTCCTAGACCAGTCTTAGCCGACCCAAAGTTTGTGTCATAGTGGGTACCACTCCTACTACTGGTCCCAGACCAATCTTCCACTGACCCTAAGTCAGTCTCAGAGTATGTACCATTAGTCCCAGACCAGTCTCAACTAACCCAAAGTTAGCGTCATAGTAGGTACAACTCCTACCACTGGTTCTAGACTAGTCTTCTACTGACCTTAAGTCAGTCTCAGAGTATGTACCACTGGTCCTAGACTAGTCTCAACCAACCCAAAGTCAGCGTCTATAATATTCCTAATTAGCCATGGCTAATTGGAATATTCGATTTTGCTCAATTTTGCCTTCTATAGTTATTTATAAATAAAAAGGTGAGGAAAGGGGGACATAACTCACTTTTTGGAATAAAGTCACTCCCTAGTAGCACAACGTTGTAACTTAAAGGGGAGCCAAGGGGGCCAAAGGACGACGTAGAGAAGGGGCCCACATAGACACTTGGAGGGACAGTGTAGATGGAGAGGAGCACGTGGCAAGAGAGAGGCTATGTTGGAGGAGGTAGGCCTTAGGGTTTTGAGAGAGGCCAACACTATAAAGGAGAGAGGAGCCTCCTCATTTTGGCATTCGATTATGTTGGATTTGAGCTAGTCAGTTCGACTTAGAGCACGCTGGCTATTTAGCTTGTCTACAACACTATTTAGTTCATCGAGTGTCTCCGTTTGGAGATCTCACCCTTAGCCTCGGGGGACTTCGAGTGCCTGCTCGGGCAAGGTAGTTTCATCAGTCTTTTGCAGGAGGAACGATTTTTGGAGTTGAGGAGGAACTGAGCATTTTGATGACTGCACAGTCTTGAGAGACGAGGACGCAGTCTCTTTTGGTGGGAGCTCCGGATTGGGTTTATGTGGAGGATTCGAGCTTGGAGATTGAGCAAGGGATTAGCCCTTGCATATTGGAGGATTTTGGCAGAGTCTCAGGCAGAGTTTTGGAGGATTCTCTTCAGGAGCAGCACAGAGCCGTGAGGGATAACGTAGATCCTCAAGGGGGTGATTTTTGGGGGTCAGCTATTTTAGAAAAGCTTTCTAGGTTTTTCTAGGTTTATTGAGAAGAGGCTGATTCCAGAGTTTCAGCATTTTTTGAGGAGGGGAACAACCCCAAATCCTTGATTTCAGCAGTAGCAGCAGCACAACAGTTCTCCGGTAGCTTGGACGCAGTTCAGAGGGAGGCCATTTCCCTACCATTCTGAATGTATTTCTTCACTTGCCTTGTGCAAGTCGAAGTGCTATCTTTCTGATCACCTCTTGTACTCTGTCCATTACTCAGTATAATAAAATGGCTTAGCATTCCTCTCTACATTTCTTGAGTATCTGCTTATATTCCATGTATACATTATTGTATGTTGCACTACTGTTATTTTTATATCTTTGAGCTTCCCGGCTATTATACCACTTGTGTGTTTTTTTCTCCTATACTGGTTGGGGTTTGCTTGTGTTTTGAGGGATATCCCTGAAAAGGGATATTACATCGTCATAGTAGGTACAACTCCTACCACTAGTCCCAAACCAGTATCATTGATCCCAGATCAATGAAGGTCATCCTAGCATAGCGAGTACGGTAGATACAACGATGCGTCCATCGGTACTACTATGGTTTGTATCCTCATTTCCCTGCTCATTGATCAGATGAGAGGTACTTCCCATGGGTCCCAGACTGCATGGGTAGGATGCCTTGACAGGAGAACTTAATCAATCCTATCCTCACAGGAGAACTAATCATTCTACTACACCATCACCATGGGGAACACATCATCCAGGCCTCACATGAGAACTAATCATCCTGATACATAATCGTCATGGAGAACACATCATCCAGACCTCACAGGAGAACTAATCATCCTGCTACATAGGAGAGCGAATCATCCTGTCCCACAAGAGAGCGAATCATCTTGTCCCGTAAGAGAGTGAATGATCTTGTTCACAGGAGGGTGAATCATCCTGTCCACAGGACAGCGAATCATCCTATCCCACAAGAGAGCGAATCATCTTGTTCCAGTGCCCACCACCAGGGGAGGGTGAGTCACCCTACAGTCGTAGGTTGCTCCAGTAAGAACCGCAAGCCCCTAGAGCTCCCAGAGCTCAATGTATGCAACATGTCGGACCCTTGTACAAGGGTCTCTTGACGACTCCATGTCATTCAGGAAAATCACAAATTTGATCTTTCCTTGGGGCTCTGACAAAGTGTATCGACCTGTACATCATCTTAATGCGATGGAGCCTCCTTGCTCATTGACTTGCCATATCCTGGATAAGGTAGTATTTGATGTCTATCTGCTAGAGCAATCATCGAATATGGGATTCCTCAATAATCGAATCCCAACTTTGGTTGTCACAGAGAATCACAGTGGTATTCATCACGTGTACTCACTGAAGAGTTTCCACAACCAGGAAACTTCATACGAGGTCATACTCGTAGTTATGTATCCAGTCTCGGCGGTACTTATAACAACTGACTTTTTCTTCCTGCTCATCCATGATATCAAAGCAGAATCCAAAGAGAACCAGCACTGAAAAGTGCTCTAGTGATCCTACACACTGCTTGCCTAGTGAACATTCGAATAATCATGCAGTTTTCATATTTTCGGCAGTGTATCTCAATCCATGAGAGATTGTGCCCTGAAGACATCTCAGAAGATTCTTGGCACCAATCTAGTGAGGCTCAACCAAATATGAGCTCCCCATGCTAACTGCAAAACATATGTCCAGACAGAAGTTCACCAAGAACTTTCCTAAATCTGGTCCGACATCACTACCGTATAACTTCTGAAAGTTAAGATCCTCGAGGTAGTCACAGGTTTGCAGTTTATCTTTCCACATTCGGAATCCAACTCCCTCTGTCTTCTACGAATGAGAGGGTCTACACTTGTTAGACATAGGTGCCGGTATGAGAGGTCTGTCATTCACAACCTTTGGATGGTTTGGATCGATTTCACTCCTAGTGAATCTCAGCTTCATCAGACAGCTGTTGATCCTGTCATACTATGCCCGAGGTGTTTTGCTTCAAGCCATAGAGGGCTTTCGCATACATGAGATTCCCAATCATGAATCTCAAATTCCTCGGGTTGTTCCAAACCTGTGGACCTGTGGCATGAGGGGAATGGTCCCCTTATAAGATTTTCCCTCGGTCCATCTCAGACATGTACCTTCATGCTCTTTTTGAATTCAGGCATCCCTATAACCATCTGACTCACAGACCTCTGGTGCTCTGTGTTAGTGGACATGGTCCCCTAGTGGACTTCCTGCAACTTGATACAACCCTGAACTCAAAAGCATCTTTGAAAAATCTATTTTCAAACATGTACCTTTCCATTGATGAGTGCCACCCTAAAACCTTTGACTTCCATTTCCGAGATGGACACCGGGTTCTTCTTGCGAACAGGTACATTAAAGAGATTCTGGGGTTCCTTGCTTTCTTTGAAGAGACGACCATTTCCTTGATGACCTGCATTACCAGTCATTCCTTTGATCATTGAAGATGCCCCTGGAATGATTGTTATCTTCATCAAGAGATGTGTCTTTGCCATTCCCACACTCCTTCATATGATGGCCGAACTGATTGCAACCAAGGCATCTACCTTTTCTTCCACCCTTAGATCTGTACTTCCCAATGAAGTGATCTTTAGGAAGGCCATCAGAAACTTCTGCTGCGCCATTCTGATAGTATTCTCTGCTTCGACTTCACCCTGGGTGAATTATGAGGAACCCATTGATCCTTTTGTCTTGTCCCAACTGTCATTGGTGATTACTCCTTCACTCTTGCTTGGGCATTGTCTTCACCTTAGCTCTGATACCATGTTAATTTTAGGTATGTTCTATGCTAGAGCAATTTATTTAAATTTTCACAGTTAGCAATCACATAAGCATTAAGGTAAACTACAGATAGAACATAAATATAAATCGCAGAAGACAAGCCAAGACAAGAGGACACAAGATGTGGCGCTAGCCAGGGACAAACCCCACAATGTGGGGAAACCCTTGATCAATTCTTCTTTTATGTTCTTCAAAGTTCAGCAAAGAAAGAGAGAGAGAGAGAGAGATAGTAAATTTACAATAGAAGTCGACATTTTGACTTATCTTGATCTGAGCATAGATCATCTCCTATAACGATGATACCTAAGATCATTTGAAGACATTCTACTTCAACTGATTCTCCAAGGTGACGACTTCACCTATCCATTTCGTTCATTTACCACACCTTACCGTGTAGCACCATCTCATCTGTTTTCATCATCATGCTGCCCATTATTCAACATCTTCTATCGTTAGGCAGCGCTATTCATCATCATGCTGCTCATGCCCATTATTCTGCATCATACATCATTAGTTGTTTCATCCATCAACATGTAGTCTCATTGATGCTGCCTCATACATCAGCATGCAGTCCCATTGTATGATCATGCTGCCCTTTAGATCATCGTGATCATGCTACCCTTTACATCATTATCAGTCCATTACTGATCATGCATATATATGATGCTTGTCACTGTTCTCTGAAACATGTTGAGACTGTCATACGTTATGGATCTCTTCATTGAACCCTTATCTCATTACCACGATTGTTTCTTTAGTTCTGCGGTTCCTTAACCAATCCGAGGATGCAGCCAAACCCTAGATCCATCCTTGACTGCGGTTGACTGTAGCTTCATTCCTTACTGTGGCTCTATTATGACTGGGGCTTCGTTGTCTTGTGCGTATCAGTGTCATATGAATGATTGCATATGAATCTTTTTGCCTTGCGTAAAGAACAACGTATATAGGTAACCATCACTGCGTAGACTATGGCTACATCTCAGGACTGCGGCTAAGTGCCTCATGAGCAGCGTTTATCATTTACTGCATTGATGCGTATCCACGAGTAGCGTATCTCATTGATTGCATCGATGCGTTCATTGTTTGCACAATGTATAGGGTTTCCATAGCTGTGTGTATATTGTCTTCATGACAGCATTTATCCATGAGTGAACTGTATTGTGTTCCTCTCATGTATGGCGTGTAAAACTCCATCATGATTTGCGTATATGGGAGCCCTCTTGACTGTGTAGATTAGGGCATGTGTATTCTGGACAGCGTATTGGGCCCTGTGTGCTGCGTAGATCATCCTCATATGCCTTTGGCTTCCTGCGGTTAGGGCATCACCCTTGGGCCAGCGTATCCTCTATGTGTTTTTCCTTCTCCAAAAACCCAAGACGTGGAGAGAAGATCACAAATGTAGAGGATGCGTAAATGACTTCAAATATTCTTCTATTTATACTAAAACGTAGATGATGAATAGGCATGTCTATTGGGCTTCTGAGCCTACTCAAGTTGCTGTTCGGCTTGATAATAATTCCATAATAAAAATAAATTCATAACTTCATAAATACTTATCGGAATCGGATGATCTTTAGATCAATCCTACACCTCTCGATGAGAGGGATCCAATAAAAGTATCAGCAACCATAAATAAGATGACCCACATGGAGTTTGGCCCTAGTTTCCAATTTTAACATATATTTAAGTCTTTATGCAGAGATCTGGGTAAGATCATACTGAGTATCAGTCAGTCTTAAATCCTCTGTGAAGTTATCAACAGTAACTAGGAACTAGCTTATAATACTATTTGTTATTATAAACTCTCCTATATCAATTACTTGTCACACAAATCTGCCTTCGTTTAACTATATTTTGTTCTACAGGAAACATTGTTTACCTGTATTCTTTGCTTACAACCAATCAAATATTCTGTTTGAATATTTAGCAAGTTATACTTCATCAATATTTTGCTATTCACACATTTTAAATCAGTTAACTATAGCTAGACAAATAGAAACCCTTTCATCTAGCTTAGTAATTGTTAAGGCTTAAGCACTTGTTTTCAATAATTCATAACATTGGTCATCCATAAAATTAAAAAACAACAAAACATTTTAGATGCTTTGGCATGACTAACTGACCTAGAGTCATCTTAGAGGACAAAATCAAACTGGCGCCATTGTCAGGGAGCGAAAATTGAACTATTTTCCCTGGGACAACGATTAATTTTTTTCTTCTTTAAGGTGAATAGAGAAATTGTAGGTTAAAAAACATTCATCTGGTGACTCCACTAGACCAAGTTGGCTCCTTCAAAACATACCAGATCTCACTTTGACTCAAATTATATCTTCTTTATCTAATCCTGAGAGACTGGTGAGAGAGGCCTCGTTTAGAAGGAGACTTGAAGCTTCTGCTTCTTCTTCTCTACCATTATAGCCTGGATATATTCCATCTTCTGATCCCTTTAGCTTTGTTCCATCCCAATTAGATTTGGTTGATGTTACACCTAGGGTTTTAGAACTTTTATCTAAAGGAGTTGATCTACAGTTAGCTCTCTTAGTCCAATCTTTGGAATCTTAGAAACTTCCTGAAATATTTTGAGATTCACCCAAGTCAGAGGAAGAACTAGATGTACATTTACCGAAGCTAAAACCAACTTATTTTATCTCCCCCACTCATTATACATTTCTATCCACTTTTGTCCAACTTGAAGAAATCTTCTCTGTATATTTAAACCCACTGTTTGAAAATAAAGAAAAGGTTGAAACAAAAGTTTAGAAGTTAGTAATTAAAACACCTTTGAAAACTTTTAGGAATCCTCCACTTTCCCATTCTTCTCCTCCCATTTTTACACCTCCATCTTCACCCACTACTTCACCACCTTCCTCTTCATCCTCCACTACATTATCTCCTACTTCTTCTACTGAATTATTTTCTTCTTCATCTTTACATATGGCCTTTCAACCTGTAATTCAAGCTAGATATGTTGCCCTACATCTTCCCAAACAGATCAACAATTTTCCTTATGGGTATTTGAGAAACTTGCCCAGGTTTAATGGTGAAACTGGTTTATCTGCAAAAGATCATCTAGCTGCATTTCTAGATTTTGCAGATAATATGAATATAGATCATGATGATGTTTATATACGTTTATTTGTTCAGTGACTGCACTGTTCCCAGTGCTGGGCAACGATGGCTGCTCCAAGCTCTACGCTGGAATTGCGTTAGCTCCTCTAGGAGATGCGTCACTGAGACCCCTTAGCCTCCATTGTGTCACTGCGTTAGAGCTCTCCCTCTGCGTCATTGTGACACTGCGTCAAAGCAATCCCTCTGCATCACTACGTCAGAGCTCTCCCTCTGCATCACTGCAACACTGTGTCACTGCATCAAAGCTCTCCCTCTTTGTCACTATGTCATTGCGACACTGCGTCACTACGACACTGCATCACTGAAAGCTCTCCTGGTGCTTCTTTGCCTCTTTGCTATGTATTATCGACCTTGGATTGAAGTCCCTCTACCAAACTGCCCCTCTCACTGCCGAACAGACTTGATCCTCGTCACTTAGAAGTTTCTCAACCATATTCTTATTAATAAACATTAATATTTTTATTTTCCTCAGTTTAGACTTAGGAATCCATTAAAAATATTAATTATTTTAATAACTCCTCATTCGGGTGGAATTTCTCCAAACAATTTCGTGGTTCTAGAGATCTCATGTATTCTAGCATCTTCACAAAATTTCGAAGCTAGAGCACATCTGATGCTACCCAAAATCAAGATTGAGTAATTTGGTTTGACGTTTCGAACCAACATGTGTGGTTCATCACCAGGACAATAATGAAAAATATGATTTAGTCCACATGAATAAATAGGGTAGAGATACAAGAGAAGGGAAGAAACCCCACTCCCCTCCACTGAAAAAAAAATACAAGACCGCAACAAACGGATCAAAAACCAAAATCGAATGCTAGCGAAAAAGTTGAGATTAAGTAACCAACATCAAAAGTAAATCTCAAAACTTTTAATTGTTTATTTTGGATAGGATCTTTATTAGTTTTATTACACGATTTACTAATAACCTATTTTATTATTGAACTTTGGTTATTAGGATTTATATTCAAAAAATTATATTATTTATTTTTTTCACTTATTGGTATGTCTATCAAATATGATCTATATATACATTAAAATTATAGTTAAATATTAATCTTAAATATTATACTATATAATAATATCATTAATTATATTATTAACAATATCAATGAGCTTGGGTTGGTATGGGTCATGTTCATGGACCTTAACATTAATTATTCTTTATGATTATATGCTTGTGTTTATTATTTTTAGGGTTTATTAATTAAGGAAGTCACATATTATATATTATTTATGTTTTTTGAGATTTACTTTTAATGTTGGTTACTTAATCTTGACTTTTTCTCGAACATTCAATTTTTGTTTTTAACCTTTTTTTTGTGGTTCTTGATTTTTTTTTTAATCCTTTTCTCTTGTATCTCTAGCCTATTTATTCATGTGGATTCTAATTATTGTCTTAATGATGAACAACACTTGCTAGTCTGAAACATCAACCCAAGTTACTCAATGAGGTTTCAAGTTACTCAATACGATGAATTTGGAAGAACTAAATCAAAACATTTTGAATCATACAAGCCTAAACTCACAACCATTAGAAAATGGTTGCACTTATAAGATTCCCAAGATTTATTAGTGTCAATATTCTTCATAAGATAACTTAATTGTTTCTCTTTTTAGTGATGTTGATAGACTGACTAGTTAATATATTTTCTTTTATTATAAGGATGTCAATAAGTTGTCTTAGTAGGATGACTTTCCTTGAGAATTTCTTGATTTATATGATTTTATTTTCACATTGATGTTTTTGGTTGGATATTGGATATTCACTTGGAAATTGCATCCTTTGTACTGCAACATATGAGTTTGTATTTACTTCAATTAGATTGGCATCTTTCAAAGTCATGATATTAACTAGATTTGTATTTGTTCTTTTTCTTCACTATGGGAATTTTTACTTGAAGAGTGTGATGGTTTCTTATGGATAAATTATTCAATTCTATTTTCCAAATGTTTGCTTATCTTTTTTAAGCTTCTTAACTTGTGTATGTAGATTTTGATTATCATTCCTAAGACTTGAGAGTTCTTCAATTTTTGATTCATGGACTTTATATTTAATGTTTTGATACTCAAGTTTCCCATTTTTTAATGATCTAATTTCTTCCAATAATTTTTTATTAGTGTTATTCAAGTGAGAATTTTCTTCATCTTTTGCTAGTAGGTTCTTATTGAATTATTTCTCAATATCTTCATTTTTTTGTTCTAATATTTGATAATTTTGCTTTGTAGCCTTGGACTTATTGACTTGTGCAAGTAGTTTTTGTCTGTGATCTTTAAGTGTAGATTTTCTCTTTTTTATTAATTCCTAGTAAAACATATCCTTGAGATCTTTATATTTTAGTTGCGATGCCTTCTTGTTTTATTGATGCTTGTCTAGCTTGTCTTCTAATTTTTTTATATGAGTTATTTTCATATTCCAATTGTAATTTTTGAGTACATTGGATTATGTTGTTTTGTAGGAGTGACGTTTGGTGCTTGACTTGTATGTTAGATTGGGTTTTCTTCGGCAAATGCTTTTTTGTCATTTGTCACATCTTGTGTTAGTTCACTAACTTTATTGTCGAGAAAGTTATTTTGCTCAAATTTTTGTATGAGTTTATCAAGTTCTTCATATATCATTGATCCCATTGGTCATGTCAAGATTTCTAAAACTTATAAACTATTAAACTTATTTTTCTTCTTAAATTCTTTGAGTTCAAATTCTTCCCTACACTCTTTTTTTTTATGACTAGCGGAATCTGAAACTATGGCAGTCTTGTACTTGGATGACATGGGGTTGATTCCATCTGCCATCACTATAAGCACTAGGTGCACAACACTTTCCCATGACGTGGACATGGGTTAATTGAGGAGATTCAACCAAGTACCACATAATATTTTACATAACACGTTTACATGCGTTTCCAAGTGATCTATCCCTCAAGGGATTTTCCTTCACTCTTTTTACTTCCACCTTATATATATGTGTGTGTGTGTGTGTGTGTGTGTGTGAGATTTTTCCTTGATAGTTTAGTAATCTAGAAACTTAAATAATTTCTTCAATAAAATTTGATTTGTAATCTTGGTAATTTATAGATATAATTTAAAACACCCATTTTTAAATTAAAAACTTCTTTTTTTATATAAGTAATTTCCTTCAACTTTTTGGTATATAATATTTTTTTTTTCTTTTAAATATATATCAACTTATACAACTTTATAAAGAGATATTTGTATTTCTTTTGTTTTACTTTAGCTTGCAAATACCATGGGTTTCCAAAACCATGAGCTTATAAACCACCAATGGTGAACAAATCACAAAATATTTCTTCTTCATACACTCTTAAAGATACCAGTGAAATTTACTTTTATTTTTTCACATGCACTTCTTAACAATATTTGGAATCCTTTTTATTTTAGCCACGACCCTTGACTTTTTACTCTTTCTTCTAATTTCTTAATTACGAAAATAAGGGTGGCCAAAAGCCTAAATGTAGTAAAAGGACCTAGAGAATATGGGGACCCCAAAAATTTTGTGTGGCCATTGGAACTCTAATGTGATAACCAAAATATAGCTCACGAATAAAAGCCACCTTGCCAAAAATTGCCCAAAAGCTTCCCAGAAAAATTCTGCTAGAAAAAATCACCACAGATCTACATGGTGGGAAGGAGCACAAAAAGAACACTACACGGTCATCCAAGAAGAATACTCTCGAGAAAACTTTGAATCACAAGCAATTGGGCAAGATAGAAACAATTCTCAAGAAGAGCAGGGGGAAAGCCCCGCCCAACAACAAAAAGGTGAACTTAACAACCCCTCAAGCATCGACAGTTATGCGGTTTCGAATAACGCGGAAAATAAATCTTCATTTAACAGCAAAACAGATCTCCTAGACCAAACTTCTTCTCCGACTATCTCCAAAAGGACGAACACAATAGATCGCGAAGCTAAGACACCAATGTCCCAAGAACTAGAAGAGATGAAAGGAAATGCAAGATAAAGAAAGTGGAAGACTGTAGAGAAGAAAAAGAAAGCTACATCACCAATCTCGCCAAGAAAGACAAGGAGCCAGACAATTAGAAATTAAGAAAGTATAGGTCCGATAGACCAATTTGGTCTCAGTGGACGTTAACCATCATCATCATCATCATCATCATAAATTTTATGAGTAAAAATGATACAATATTACAAATGAAGGCCCCATTATAAATCCTAAGTGCACGTGTCCTTTCATAAATAGTCATGTCTTTTTATCATCATTAATAGTCATATCTTTTTGATAAGACACATCTTTTCATTATAATGTCTATATGTTAATTAATTATTATTATTTATTAGTTATATTATTTATATATTTATGTTATTTACATTTATAACACTTTCTAAATGCACAAAATTAGTTAAGCATCTCCATATTAAAATAAATCCAACTCACCTAATGATTTAATGACAAAACATATGCCTTAATGGGAAATTTTAAATGAATAAATATTTTAATACACTTCTAAGTTTTGACCATACATTATTGTGGGTCAATTATATTTCCTAGTTTGAAAATTTCTCTTTTAGGATACAAGTCAATTTCCTTTTAATGTGTGTTCGCTCTTTGGTCGAGTGAAGGGTGAGAACCCTCTCCTTGTTCATATCGATAGAGGTAAGATAGAATATTAGATCTAGGGAGGGGAATCAATCAATGTAATGCTAATGTATTCACCTTTAGTTTAACTCCCTTTCAATAAGTGAAGTGTGAGTCGTTAGTTTGTTTGTGTTTACCTTTAGTGATTCACTTCCCTCATTAAGGACCTAGCATGTGATGACTTTAGCATCCCAAGTGAGTAGCTTCATATAAGTAACATGTGAATAAGAGTGGGGCCATTTAAATCATTGGCTAGAGATGTGAAAAGTGAATTCAAAGGTCCATGCATAAGAGAATTTGCTCTTGATGAGTGCCAAAGGTGATGCCCTTGACTTTTTGTTCCTTTAGTTTGTGAGGGCGTAAAATTTGTTTCTTAAATATGTGAAGGATGATGGAAAAGGTCACTTGTTTTAACAAGTGTAATATGAGGGAAATCTCCCTCTGTCAACCTTAAGGATAAATATTTCACTATATAGAGGTATATCTCAATATCCTTACAATTAAATATTGTTAAGAGGGATCTAGATCATAAATCAATCCATTCTTATTCTTCATAACTCAAATTGCAATGCTTGTAAAATTTCTTGACCAAACCCATTAGTGAAGGTGTCTCCCTTGGACAACAATCATAAAATCAATTTGTTGGATCATATTGAAGGAACTTATAGGCATTTTCATCCTAACATCCTTGTGGAAAACCTTGAATCTTGAAATTAATTCAATGAAAGATGTACCATGTACAATAGTGAAATCATTATGTCCATGAAACCTTGGGATGTGCTTGTCCCAATTTGGATCATGGAATTTATTTGAATACATTTAGATATCCATGAAATCCAATGAGTTGAACCAACTCTTCATCCATGATGCTTCTATGAATTCCATCCTTCTTTACTTCGTCCTTCAAAATGAGAACCAATATGCAACAAATAACCTTATACCTCATTTCACAAATATGAAGTTGCTAGGTGAAGGTCAAAATTCTTTCAAGTATTTCCAAATGTCCTAACCTCTACAAACAAGTTCTTTAGAATATTCAAGGATTAGGGCTTGATCCCTTGATGGAGTGACCAAATGAGAATATGATCTTCAAAGAAAAATCCTCCTTAGTCAATGTAGACTACTATATCTATGGAAAATGGACTTTATATTGTTATTTCTTGGAGAGAGTATCAATCAAGATCCATTTTAATATTATTTTGTTGTTAGGAGATTGAGCTAAACCTCTGCATAAAGAGAATCTCTCTCCATTATTTTTGGATGGTTGGATTGATAGGGAGATCACTTCAAACTTAATAGTAGATACATGGGAGGATAAAGATAAGGGGCTGATAAATGTGAGGTTCATAATCTTCTTTTATATTTTGTATGTTTGCATTTGAGTATTGAAGTTGTTCTTCTAATTATAATTACCTTCACATAAAAGATACTTTTTCCATTTAAGAATAAAAATAGTGAGGTGAAACCCTCCGTGTAACTTGCTGATCATCATCATTATCAATATTTGGTTTGTTATATGTCATTTCCATGATAGGCTATTGGTATCTTATATTTTTCAACAGTTTCACATCTTTACTACAGATTGGTAATAGTTGATGTGTGCACCTTTGGAAGGGCCCTTCTTTAATTTATGCACATCAAATAATTCATGTGGTTGGTTAAAGCATGTTTGTAATAGGCTAACTATGCCTCTTTCCATATCCATTGAACCCTATTAGCTGACTTTATTCACCCCTTTGGATGGGCACTAGTTTTGGCAACCCATATTCGACTTTATTCTAAGCTTCAACAGACACTTTTCTTAGGGATATCTACCTTATATCAAAGGAGATCTAGATTGAAGTGAGAGGAAGAGTTTCTGTGGTGAAAATAGTAAACATTCAGTTGTTCCCATAGGGTTGTAGTACTTTTTGTTTCAGGGCATTCACTTAAGTGCAACTTTGTTTGGTAACAAAGTGACTAGCCAACAAACTACTTCCTTGTTCAAATGTAAAAACCTTTGCTTGCTAATTTACCCGGTTACCACATTCTTGAGGATTAAATTCCTTGTTCATTGTTTTCTTTGGATTGTGATGAAGCATAAGGTATGGAGTAGTAATTAAAAGTTCTTTTGCACTTAAAATTATGGAGGATGACTTAGAGGACTTTTTAGATGATAAAAGGCCTGGTGGTTTTGAAAGTTTTGGTTAGTGTAGGATCAACTATAAAAGTTTGGTTTAAGTGCAATTGACCCACAATGTGGGATATGGAATTTGATTAGTGAGTTGACTAGTCTGAGGCATAATTTGCTTGCTTTGAGGGTGACTAGAGTGATCCACATCTTGGGGAGGTGAGTACTCTTTCGAACATGCTTGGTGGGGAATTCTCAATAGTAAAAGGCCTTTCTCAAAGGATCCATAAAGGAAGAAAAAGATGAAAAGGAACCTGAAGTCTCTTACGGTATATGAAAAACATCCTTGACACTAAATGTCTTCTCTATCATGGGTTCCCATATGTTCCCCTCTGATATTTTCCCTATTCAGGCTAGTGCTAAGCTAGGGTTCCCGTATGTGCCCATATGAACACATGGGTTCACCATTGGTCTTTTCGCTATTCATCCTAGTGCTAAGCTAATTCAAGATATAAAGCAAACCTTTAGTGTTAAGGATGTTTTTCATATGCCCTAGGAATCTAGAAGAGACTTCAGGTTTTTTTCATGTTTTTCTTCCTTCATGGATCCTTTGAGAAAGGACTTTATTGACAATTGTTTATTTTTTATTCTATATGAGAGAAGGTATACTCTCTATTTTCAAGAAGCTTTTTAAAAGTTGTCGTTACATTAGTGAAGCAATTTTGTGCTAAAATTTTAAATTAGTGAACAATACAATTTGTGGATAAGGGATTTTTTAAAAACTAATAACATCACATAAATTCGTATTATATTATGAACTGAAATTAATCAGAATATTGTGAATAGTTCTCTTGGAATTTTTCTCATATTGTCAATGTTTTATCTGATGTTATTTATAATTTTTATTTTCGTCATTTATATGAAATTTTTCTAATTATTTTTATGTTGTAATGTATAGAGACCCGAGGACCTATGGGCAGTGCATTCAACCATAGCTATTCCCAAGCCCCATAAAATGAATAACCCTTCTTGGAAAGCAATAAAGAAGGTATGTTTTCCTCCATGAATAAGCTTTCTTTCCAGTTTTAATAATACTTTTCCTTTGATAGAGTAGAATTTAAAAAGTGCTTTGTGTAAGGATTCTTTTGCATCTATATTGAAACTTAAAATACGCCCTTGAATGAATTTCATACTTCATTTAGTACAATAAAATGTCCTTAAGAAATATATTTACAAGACAACTTTCATAATAAGATATCATTCTTCCTTGCACCTTATTGTGGCAATTGTATGGCATTATATCATCTTTCTTATTTACATATTTGTCTTTGACTATGCTTGAAATATTTGGGACAATGTAATTTATTACCAAAAGTTTTGCACATTTAAAAAATGATCACTTTGATTTTTCAGGCTCTTCGTATCAGCAATGAAACTCTTGCACAAAATATCACCTACACGCTTATCTTATGAAAATGTTCATCTAGATTCGGAATATTGGAATCATAAAACGTTTCTTTTAGAACTGACTTTAAATTATATTTTTCATAATGAAGGAAAATGTAACATTACATGTGAATGTAACTTTGGCATACTTTTCTCCTTTTCTGTGCAATGTCAAAGTACTTAAAGCATTTTATTTTTCTTATATGTTAGAAATCAGTTTTTCCATTTATGATACCAATAGAGCATTCTCTGGTTGCAGATACAAGAGGTTGGCGAGCAAATAGGTTTGAAGCATTTCAAACCTATCAGGCCTTTAGGGTCCGGCGACACAGGGAAGTAGGTTTCTATGTATTTTCCACGTCTTACACTTGAACTAATTGATATATCACCTTCTAGATGTTCGAAATTAATTTCGGTATTATTTACAAAGTAATCCATGATTTCTGACTATTACGTCCCTTAATTCCTAAGCCTCGGGAAAGTAAATTATAATAAACTCAAAAATATGATATGGAAGTCTATATTAGTAGAAGTTTAGAACACATTAATGCTATGAGCTGTATAGCCATAAAAAATGATTACATGTGGAAATGAAAACAGTTCACAGTAGAATGTCATTCCCTTTGAACTAGTCTCCTCAACCAGGCATTATGTTTTGTATGGATCCTAAGAATTGCTAGATATTCTCACTGGACTAAGTAATTCTCCAAGTAATTTCGATTGATTTATGAATAACAGCTTGAAACCATCCCTTGGGAAGATTTCTAGTATTGCTTTTATTTACTATTAATAATGATCGTTACAAAAGATTAGATTGATCATCTAAGGAAAAGCGTAAAATCTTTGAGAATGGAGAATTAATATGTATAGATTTCTATTTGTAGCTTAAGATAGAAAAATTAATCAGGATGGAATGTGTAAAAAAAAAATTATTATGCTAATATGTATGATGTCATAAGCTTGTTCATATCGTTTTGAGTCTATGAAAGCTCTTAGAAAACATATCCTAGATAGCAACACCAGTTGAAGAATTAACACATTTGATTAAATAGACAAATCACAAGCTCATTTTTTTGGAATTAATTTGGAATCTAGTCATGAGAGATTTAGAATACACAACCAACACATTCACAAAAACACAATGATTTGGAGAGAGTAATCTGTAAGATTCATGCATCATGTTAATATGGTCTCTTGACCTTGACCCTTGGGATTCCAGGTGAATTTTATTATCATTGTCTCCCTTAACCTTTCATGTGACACATGTAACTCTTGACTTGTGGTCACAATTCTTACCTTAATGCTTGAACCCTTAATCCTCGATTGTAATTGGTAATCCTCATATGATGACCTAATCGTTTTTATTTAAAGGTAATGGTTATCATTGGTATTAAAAGTCAAAACAAGTGTGACCTAGCTTGAACAATATATATATATATTATATATATATATATATATATATATATATATATATATAATATATACTTCTCATCATCATGTAAAATATATTACATCAACATAGTAAAAAAATATTAAATCTCCTAATACCAACTTAGATTTATTTTCTCACAGCAGTTATTATATTTAATTAACCAAAATAAATTTTGAATTGCTGAAAAATACACCAAGGGGATTGCCATTCACATTCTACTAATGAGTAATGCATACAATGCTATCTTCTAGATTACCTATATTGATCTTCGAAAATAATTTATAAAATCAATACTCTTGAGCACATATTGCTTCACTACATCAAAAGGAAGAACCCTTGCATGTCCCAACCCCATGAGTGATAAACTGAATCATCTTAAAAGAGTAATACAACTACTACATATCACCATATCACCAAAGAAGATATCACGACTATCTAAGTATGAAGTGCAACTATGAGAGAGAATCAAGTACCAAAACAATCCACCAATAAGCTATCTCACATCCCATAATACTAGTATCCAACCCTTGGGGATAGAACCATCATGCATGAACCAATGTTTAACATCCCATCCAATCACCGTGATGAGGTTAGCCGATCCATAATCATGAAGTTGCTCAACCAAAATGCATAACCTTTGAGCAAAAGTGAAGGTGTATACTTGAATTTCATCAACATCCCCATTTATTACACTAAAAATCCTATCATGTGATGAAAGTCACAAGTTTATCAATAATACAATATAAGGGGTAAAACACTATAAATCAGCTTTGTAATATAACCCTTTGAGGTTAGTTTTATATAATTGGAAAAGGTTGAACTAAGTGGTTTTCCCTGATTAATCAGATAAAATCAGATTTGAGCATGACCCAAATATATCTAAGTGGATCTATCTGATGTATGCTTAGTTTCATTGAGGTTAAAATCAACTGGTATGAAGTATCACATCACTAAGCATTGAATATTTTATTTTGCAAATTTATATATTATGGTTGGATTTAACTCTTTATCATTCAAGTAATTTTTTGCATTTGTGATTAATCATCTTAAGATTTACTTTCTTGGGCTGTCATAATCATCACATAATTCAGGGATACTGCCTTATCTTTTAGAGAGAGTCAAAAGTGGAGGAGTTTGTTTTGAGGTGATAGTGATACAACTCCTGATAGTTACCTCAAATTTGCATATGTGGATTGCATTTTTTCCAATTAGACGTGATTTGAGGAGGCAATAGTATATGTGGATTGCATTTTTTCCAATTAGACGTGATTTGAGGAGGCAATAGTATGAATTATTATTGTGAAGTTTCTATTTCCTTTTATAATTTTAGAGACAAGTCTCCTTATTCTAGGGGACCCAAATGTCCCACTACCTTCCAAGAAGTTCCTTGAAATTTAGAGGTATCTCAACACATACCCAATGTACATTTCCTCACTCATGTGCTCGTACATCCTAGAAATTTGGTGGAACGTTGCCAAAAATAGAGTTTGGCATAATCTTGAACTTATGGAACCAATAGATGTACTTAGGAACATCCTATATCATTAACACTAGATATGCCAAATGCAAATTTAGTATTATGAAGGCTAAAATCCAAGGTGATTTAGAAAGATTTTATTGGAATTTGGTACCCACCATAATGACTGTTCATTAAATGAGAAGATTATTTTTTTAAGGCCCTGGAAATTTAAAAATGCCTTGAGAGATTCAAAATGCTTCCAAATGGTTTGGGCCACAAAGGTTCCTTAACCTTCACCATAGTAGACCTGATATTAAAGGTTTGAAGATCTACACTTTGACATTGATTTTTTGGCATAGGTTAGCCACTATTTGAAGCAATTACACAAGAAAAATTTCTAGGTATATTCATTGCAATATTCTAGCTAGATAAATACAGTGAAATATTAAAATGTGAACTAGCTACAACAAACAAATAAACATGCAATTTGAAAACTCCGCAAGAACAACAAATTTAGAACATTGTTGAGCAAAAATAATGGAGTTGAGCCATTTATTGAATATCCAATGAGAAGTTGAACACAAATATAGTGGAATGTGTGCACCTGGGCTTGCTAAAGAAATAACACAAAACCCAGGATAGAATAAAGAAACTCCACACTGAAACAACTCACTCCTGTACGTTCTTCCCATAGATTTATTGTTGCTACTACTATAGGAAAACTGATATTTGAGGCCTAGAATATGCTCCACAAATTCTGAAAAATTAGGACAATGCTCTCCAACCTAGGACCAACAAAACCTAGAAAGATTTTGGGCTAATTCCAACCTCCCAAAATTACCCAAAATTCAAGTGAAATCACCCACTGTCGAGCTTTGCATCCCACTAGAAAATCTACTGCTGTTCCACCTAAAATCCTCTACAAAAATAACTGAGAAACCACTGAACGGTAGCACTGAAATGATAGAGTGAAATTCCAGCTATTTCACGGCACAAGGTTGCAACAAATGCTTCAACAAAAATTCCAGAAAACCCATGTGCAGGCCCTAAGGAAGAATAGTACGACCCACACAAATGCAATAGTATCGGGCTTTGAAACTCCCCAAGGAAAGTCGCCCTCCTCCAAGGGAAATTCCTGCAAATTCTCAGGGAAAATCTCCCTCACAATCTCTTCCTCCCAACACTTTACTTCTGCTACGCGTCCTCCTCGAAAATTTGTACCAAGTGTTGCAGAGATGAAATGTCTCACAAAATGTAGGAAAAGAAGTATCAAATCAACTCCAAATTTCTCTCCTAGGGTGACACTCTAGGTTCACCAAGAGAGAGTTGGGATTCTCTGCTTGGAGATCCATGCTAAGCATCACTCGTTGACTTAACAACTTAAGAAAACCTTCCAATTCAGAAATGAAATGCCAAAACCATAATGATGAAAATGGGGCTCTAACTTTCCTTTTATTTTTATTTCTGGTTTTCATACCACGGTTTGATTTCTTTCAAACTATCATTTGATACCATGGTTTAATTTCCATGCTTGGTAATCTCCACAACTTCACTTAATTTTTCTTCTTTTCCTAAATCCCAACCATTGCATTTTCTACAAAATTTATTAAATATTTCCACAACTTATTTCTCTTAATTTTATTTATCTAAATATATACAATATAATTAATTTCCAAAATTGCAAAATTGGGAGTTTCCTTGTCAAGATTTATAATTGGGGACATGACATTCACCTTCTAAAGCATGTAATCCCTTTTAGTATAAAGGCTCTGTGGACTCTATAGAATCATTTTCCCAAAGAAAATATATTCAAGAATTTTTGAATGCAAATTTCCACGGTTGTAATTCATAATGAGAAGAAAAAGTTTCAAAAAAATTTAACACTAAGACGTCTTAATTGAAGTCTTAGTGATATAATTTTCAATTTTCTTCTCCATCCTTTGTATCACCATCTTCCACTAGTTTGTTAACAAGGCTTGAAACAAAAGGGAGATTCCAAAGATGTTAAATAGTTAATTTGGTTGAATTAAAGACAACTTTTGGTTTAAAATATATTTTGGAATATCATGGATACTTCTAGCATTGAATTTTTGGCCCATTATAAACTTTACCAAGCAGGAAATAACAATATCATTTGGTCCAATTATAGATGGTTTTTTTCCTTAAATATTTAAGGAGACTTTCCATTACAAGGAAAGTGGTAGAAGTTCAAATAAATTTAGTGACGTATTATTATTTACAACTATGTTGTAGGAAACATACACCTCCCAACGAATACCAACTGTGTTTCGGTACGGAAACTTCGAAATGCAGTTGAAATGATTGAAACGCCTTTTAGCCCAGTTGAAATGCATTCCGGGACCGTAAACTGCGTTTCGATGTCCTTACCACACATGTAGGTCCGCATGGCACACTTCTGTGGCCTATTTTTGGCCTGCGACACACCAAAATTCATTTTTAATTGACTAAAAATTAAAAATATTTTTTCTTAAGTTTTAGAGGTTAATATTTTTTAAAGTTTTAAAGGTTACTAGAGATCTTCCAAAAATATTATTAAAACTCAAATCTAAATGTTTTCTTTCAAAGTTCCAATACAATTTTCTAAAATAACGCATTATATTATGTATGTATGTATCACATTTCCCCGTTTCCTAATTTTTGATGCGTCACGTTTCCAGCACATTTCGGTTTAGATACAGGTTTCTGTTTCGCTGTATCATGCACCCTAGCTTTACAAGGTTTATTTCTAAATCATGTAACATATTAGCTAATAGCAAAGCAAATTAAATGAATAATTATTGAAAAACTTTGCTTTCTTGTGATGCAGTGTTCATTTGGTAGAATTGCGTGAAACTGGTGAATTGTTTGCAATGAAAGCAATGGACAAGGAAGTGATGTTAAACCGTAATAAGGTCCATGCGTGTACATTACTTATCTACTTCAATTATTTATAATACCTCATTTGATTTCAAATTTTCTAATTTGTTTTCGTTTCAATTAGATGGATCTTAAGATTATAATGTTGACCATGACAAAGCCTCCTAGTTAAAGCAAATTGTGCTTTATTAGTTGTACATAGTAATATGTACGCTTTGTTTTCTAGTTTGTAAGATATGATATTTAAATTAACAATATTTTGATGGCATAATTCGACTCATTATTCTATTTAGTCATTTATTTGCAACGTTTCTGCAATGTCTGTTCTTAGAATTTTTGCTAATGATATCCACACATTATCCCTGTTCAAAATATCTAGTTTGCAATAGTAAATACACATTCATATCCAAAATACATATCCTTTCAAAATCATCACTACTATTTGTTACAACAAGTACTAACACTCAAGGTGGAAAAGTGCCAATCACTTAGGAAGGCTGGCCACTATCAGCACGGCAGCTCTTCCTCTATCTTTAGTCCAACTTTTCTCTAACACGAGGCTTCCTTTAGGTAAGTTCAAGTCCAGGGTTTGAGGTTTGAAATGTAATGTTTTGAATTTTAATTAAATCTGGCTTGTGATTTGGTTTATGTGTTTTGGGCAAAGTAAATTGCAGGTTCACAAACCAACATGTAAGTCTGTGTAGGTACGTGTATAGATATCTAGAATTGTTACAAATCTTATTTAAGTGATATTATTATTGGCTGTAATATTCAGATTTGCTGAAAGTTGATGTTTGAGCAAGTTTATGATGTCAAAATGAAAGTTTATATGCTCAAGTTCAATCTGAAATTTAAAATCTCTGATGTAAATAAAGTGCAGAGGAATAGGATCATTTACTAAATTAAACAAGATGTTCATCAAGTCAATGTTTAAGTCTATGTATTTATCATTCCTATGCAAAGTTCTAGGAGGGATAAGGTTGCTATCTACTGGTAAGGAAGTTCTTGCTTCCTATAGAGAGAGTCTTGGGTTATTAGGTTGAAAAGCTTCTTTACCTTTCTTAGTATATTGCAAGTCTTTTTTCTTCCCAAGCTTGTCCGTAAACTCTTCGTCCATGACATTCAATACCTCCAATCTAGCCATCCTAGCAGCTTTGGTATAGCATTGTTCTTTAGTGATAGTAAAAGTTTCTTGTGAAGGAATAGAATATATGGAATCCACTTCTTCAACTAGGTTCATGTGATCTAAAGTGTTAGAATCTCCCTTGAGGTATAAAAAAATTATAGCTTTGCACCTTTTCCTTTTCCAATGTATACAACTTGCTCAAAAGGGTTATGTGATTATTTTTTATTTGGATGGTTATTTGGTCAAAATTTTGATTTAACAAATTTATAGAACCTAGGGTGGGATCACCATCATTCACTTCCTTGAGGGAATTTAGAGGTAAATATGGACCTCAAAATGAAAAATGTACGAAAAAATCAACTTTAAAAGAACGGGTTCAATATGATGATTTCATCCCAAGGGTAAATGCATTAGAGAAATTTTGAGGTCTAAAATAGGCCTCCTAAGGAATATTATAAAATAACAGTGGAAATAATAAAATCAAATTATATTACATCATTAAATTTTAGAGGATAAAAAGAAAAAACTACTTTTTCAACTCGTATTTTCAACTTATCCCCCTGCGGTTTAACTCAAATTTCAAGCAAGATGCATAATTTAATTCTTCATCCAAGGATTACCCATACTACATACTTTTGATGGATCCTGCTACACGAAAAATGTGATTGCAATCATGTTTTCTCATTTTTCCTGTAGTAGGGTCCATTGAAAGTATGCAACATAGATACTCTTTGGATCATGAATTAAATTTTGCATCCAAAGAGTGTTCCCACTTGAAATTTGAGTAAATCTATTGGGAGATAAGTTGAAAATACAAGTTGAAAAAATAGTTTTTTTGTTTTTTAAATTTTTTTACTCCAAAAATAGTGAATCATCCCCCATGGTTGACATCATCATATTGAATCCTATTGGTTTGTATAAAGTTGATTTTTGTTGTACATGTTTGTTTTGAGGCCCACTTTTCACCCCAAAATTTCTCTAATGTTTTTGGAGAGAAAAGAAGAAATTTATTTTTTTAATTGTATTTTTGACTTATCTCCATATAGGTTTACTCAAATTTCAAATGTGTGCACTCACTGAATACATAAATAGATTCTACATCCAATGAGTACCCACTTTGCATATTTATTCTCACACCAAGAAAAATTGAAAATACATGAAAAAGGTGGTTACTTCAAGAAACACATTTTTTCATGTATTTTCAATTTCTCCTTGTGTGGGTCTACTTGAAAGTATGTAGAGTGGGTACTCATTGGAAGAAAAATCTTATTCTGAATCTAATGAGTGCCCACACTTTAAATTTGAGTAAACTTAAAGGTAGACAAGTAAAAAATATAATAAAAAAAATAGTTTTCTTTTAGTTCCTTTAAAAGTTCATTACTCTTATTTTATTGTTTTATTATTATTTTACTTTTTTCTGTAGGAGGCTCATTATAGACCTAAAAATTCTCCTAATGTTAGCCTTGAATTTAGCATGGGCTATATCTATTTTGGATGCCAACATGTTGGTTTTAATCTTAAATTCTTATTTTTTAGCTTCTATCAAGGTTTTAGGGCACTTGTCTATGAGGATAAAACCCAATTGTCCTTGGAAGGCATGAATATATTGTATGAGGATCGTTCCATCTCTTGGTTTGAGATCCTCGGGAAATTCTTTATTAATGTGCTAAATTTGATATTAAATTCCTCAAGAAACTATACTTCTTTCTTCATTACCTCATTGAATTGGTTGAAATGAAGTCTACCATGTTTCTTAATTTCCACTGTTTTTAATGCAAGAACCATGGAAAGCTTGGCAAGCCTTAATACTTTTGTTAAGACGACTATTGTATCAATATACCAGAAACTTTTATCAAGTATGCAAAAAAGAGTTTCATGACAACATCCTCATACGTATTTTGGTTAGAATGAAGTTTGAAGGCATTGAAAATGAGGATAAGTGTTCTTCAACAATAATGTCATTATTGCTAAAAAACCTAGGTAACCATTTATCAAAGTTCTCAAGCATGTTATGCTGGTATCCTTCTATTCTAGGCATGCCTAAGGGCTTGAAAGCATGGGTTTCTCATGGTTGCAACACCATTGGAGTTAAGGAAGACACTTATCAGACAAGGATTTTGTTACCATAGAGCTATGAGGGGATTTCCTTTTATAGACCTTGTACTTTTGAATAAATATAACATTAGTGTTTTTCCACACTTGGGTTCTTTTGATTTGGGTTTTTATGAGCACACTAGATAAGGCTTTGAAATAAGCTCATCAAAAATAGGTTGAAGCATAGACTTTGGATTTCCAAGGAGACTCACTTAATTCTAGGCAACAACACCAAAATGTTATCACAAATTCTATTGCCTTAGTGAAAAGCCTTTCACAAGGTCTAGACCACTATCACCCCAGTGATCACTTCCCTCATTTTAGTGAAGGATAAATCCAACCCAAGGTATCCTTCCCAGTAGCTTTAAGGAATCCTATAGCAAGAAGGAATCAAGTCTACAACCTCCTATATTAGCTCCTCAATATACCACAACTAAGATAAAGTATTCAAAGTGAGAACAAGGTGGTTCATTCAAAGCATTTTCCAAATTTGAGTGGCTAGAGTATTCAAGACATATTATGATAGTTAGCAAGTTCAAATAGGGAAGAGGGCACCTCAAACACTGTGTTGTCGCACAGATTGTCACAACGCTCAGACCTGGGGCTGTCACCCAGACCCTAATCTCGATCTCTCCGTTTAAGCTTATCTCCCGCGGCTAAGGGTGGTAGACCCTATGGGGCAATGGATGACCAACTGTGGACTAGTTGGGTTGGGAGACACGAGGGGCAACAAGCACTTAATTGATTTTATTAAGTTAATAGACTAGTGCCTTATGAAATAAATGATTAAACGACTATTTATTGAATATTGCAGAAATATAAACCATGTAGAACAATCATTTATCATCAAACAACCCAAGCGATGTAAGATTTTCAACAAATGCACAACCCCTTTAAATGATCCAACAATTAAACTTCAAGAAAAATTAAATGCTTTAAATGACCATAAAATTTAAATGCTGACTAGCTACCACTTTCATATAGCCAACTTGTAAATAAACATTTTAAGTGCGTTTAGCTATAGAAAAATGGACCATAAAAAATGAATTTTCAATTTTTTTATTAAGCTTTTTCAAAAATATTTTTTAATTTTTTAATTTTAAATTTTTTTTTTGTTTTTTTTTTTTGTTTGCAGGTGCTGGAGCAACATGGAAGGAATCCGTAGGAAGTAATGTTGAAGAGAAATGCGGAAATGGAGCTGTGAGGAGACAGGGATTTGATTTGCAGTAGAGTGAGAGGAGCTCTAAATATTTTCCAGAAATCTTGACAAAAATTTTAACTCGCTCTCCTTCAGATTTCTTGAAACCCTCATAAAAAAAAATTTAGATATGAAAATAAATGATTTTAAAACCCTTGGAATGCAAGATTGCTGGTTGATATTTTTGGAAAGCAATTTTAAATGAAACCCCAACAAACAGATAGCTTGGAGAATCTCGAATTTCTTCAGCAAAAAACCTGCAAGAACTTATCCTGAGGCCAGATCTTACCCTCTAGGGCCTTGATTTGGCTTCAAACAAAAATTTCTCCTCAGGCCTGTAACCTGCAACCTGTAATGGCAAAACAAAACACCCAAAGATAATATGTGCAAGAAACGAAACTGAAAACCCTAACTAAATAATTAAATATTCACAAATTGCAGACTCTAAAATAGCCAGATTTCTCGTTATGCCACATAAATATTTTCAGAATTTAAATTTTAATGTGAGATACTTCAGAAAACCCTTCATGCATTCATTAAAAAAAATTCCAATGATAAGCCCGGGATTAAAAACTAGCTGGGCTCTTTCAGAAAACACAATCCGGGAGTTGGCTGGGTCAGCGGAGAACTTCCCCTAACGCCTAGTAAACTCAAAACTTAAGATTTCCTGCACAGCTTAAAATCAACCATTAACATAGAGGGAGAAAACAATAATGAAATCCAGATCAAATGGAGATACCTGCCATTATATTTCAGAATCTAAACTATCGTTCAAACCCCAGAGATCAGAGAAGATACCTGTGCCTTAATCAATCTTCATCAAGCTATTATCAATGACTGAAAATAAGATTATGCAGAAAAATAAAACAATCTTACAACATTTCGAGAAACCAACAAGATTTTCAACCCCAAAGTCTTTTTTTATTGCACAAAAACTGACTACAAGAGAACTTTCTTTAGCCACAGACTCTCGGATCTAAACTGATCTCAAATAACCCCTAACAACCTATTTAAAGGAAAAAAACCCAACGGCTAGTTCGAGTGATCCATGTCAAAATGATCTCGACCGTCGATGAGGATCAAGATTTCTTTTAATCTCATCCATCGAATTTTTAAATGCATTTTAATATATTAAAAAATTAAAATTCTACATTTATTTACTCAAAAATTTGACT
>APFE031617787.1:186381-196458 GCA_000404065.3 Pinus taeda | reverse complement strand
CTAGGACTTAGGACTTATGAGGGAATTAAAACATTTTCTAACCCTCAAGACACTTTACATCATGACTTTTACAATTTTACATCTCAAGGGGGACAACCCATTTGACATAGACCCTCATAGATCACTCAGTTTTGCGACACAACTATGATCTAGCAAATCAACGCACTAGGATTCCCCCAAGATTTTAATGACAAAATTCATTCCGGTTTTGGGGTTAGGCTGAAGGAAAACTCTGCCGATCATGGATCGGGGAGACAAAAAACCTTCCGGAACGTAGATTATCACTAAAACATTAGGTCCACCTAGGCAATTTACATACATGACTCAGCTCTGCTAAGATTATTTACAATTCACACATGCAGAATGGGTTTACAATCATAGTATGATCAAGGTCGACGATGACTGTCGAATGGCATGGACACGTCAATCAAGCGCTACCCTTTTGCGAAGAAAAGGGGGTGTACTGCTAAGGGTAGTTGACACGTAGTGGTCAACACACTGCAAATTAAAAAAAGATATGGCTGTTGTAAAACATTTGTAATAGACAGTAAACTTCAGCGATGTATCACGTTATAAAAACAACAAACAATTCATCCCTTGAATAGGTAAATAAGAAGTGAAAATGATGGTTGAAAATATCAATTAAAGTAGGGTTTATACAACTACAAATTTCTGAATATTAAATGAGATATAACAGCCCTAAATGCAAAATTTCAAGCTCTAAGAGGCTGTAAACTAAACTAGCAATTCAATAGATGAATGATAAGATGAATTTTTAACCATATGCAGTTTTCAAAATTCCTAAACATCTAGCTATTTATAGTTGAAAATGCATATTTTTCTTTTACAAACCCTAATTTAACCCTAAAACATAGGTAAAAAGGTAATTTTTTGTTTTAATGATTGATTATTGAGAGTTAGACTAGTTCCTACTATTTTTTTAAGGGGAGCATATGGAGTCAAACCATGGACTCTCTTGAAGAAATGTAAGGAAAAACCTAGGGAATAACTAGGGTTGTCCACTAGTATCCCTAGAAGATCCACCTCTTGAATTTTACAAGCTTCAAGACAAAATCAAGGGAAGGTTCTCCACTAGAACTTTTCTTACGTTTTACAATATAGGATCTATCTAAGAATGCACCCTCACCCTTAGATAAACACATTTTTACATAATACATTCAACAAATAAATCCACATACTTAAGAAGAGTACTTAATAGGTAAATCCTTACTCTTCCACAGACCCTAACCATGAATTATCCATCAAAATTGAAATATAATCGGAAAAACATCTCTCCAAGAGTTTGCATAAGTCATTTGTCCATAGCCAGAGATAAAAAATAGTAGACAAGTAGTAGTAATCCTCCATGAGTAGCAATGATCCATGAGTTGAGCACTCCAAGCACTTTGCCTCTCTAAGAGCTAATATCCATTAAAATACCCTAAAACATATCAAATCCATGATACAAGGTGAATAGGTCTAAGGCTGACCCAAAATTATTCCTCTACAATGAAGAATTAATGCTCAATCATCAAATTGTCCTCAATAAATTATCCCCACACATGTGAAAAGAATAGGATAATGACAGTGGTTTCTCCTCTAAAATAGGGTAGAAAACTTGCAAAGGTCATGTTTCTCCTGAAAAGGTGCAAGGTATCATCTAAGAGTCATGTCTCATCACCAAGAAGTTCCACATCATCATCAATTATTCTAGGTTGCCTCAAGTGAGTGTCACATCACTATAAAGGTGAAACAACCCATCACAAATGCAACATACAATTTGTAATAGTCAAGATGGAAAACCATACTATAGCTTGAGAAAATTACAAGAAAAATAGAGCCAAGAACTTGAAAATTCAAGGGAAGCATTAAGGGTAAAAATATCACAATCGTAGTAGATTCTGCAACACACACAACTTTGTGGATATTAATCTTGTTAGAAAATTAAATATTTTGTAAACCCTATAAAGAATCTAGTGGTTACAACAACTGATGTTCAACAAATCAAAAGATTAGGACAATACCATAAGGCTTTTGTAAAGATACAATATTTGGAACTACAATTTGGATATTATGCTCTACCCCTTAGTGGAATGGACATGGTGCTAGGTGCAAAGTGGTTGATGCAATTGGGTACCTACGCCACAAATTTACAAGACGAATTTACGAATGGGTCAAAATCCAATTTCATCTACAAAAAAGAGTTCACAAGTATTCAAAAACAAAATCGAAAGCAAGATGCTTCTTCAAATGGAAGAGAAATTCATCCAAGATTGCTTTGAGGACAAATCATTTCTAAAGGGGAAAAATGTTATATAAATATAATAATAAAAAATGTAGATATAGGCTAGGTTAGTGATATATTAAAGTAAAAGAAAAGATAATTGAATAAAATAATAATTATAAAAGGACATAACCTTCATAAAAGGTATTGAGCACCCATTTAAACATTTAAATGGGGACCCGCAATGTAGTACAAGCATCCTTATCATTGAATTCCTTTATATATATATATATTATATAATATTATTTTTTTATTCTCATAAAATTAAGAAAATCTAGCAAGCATATTTTCTTTAAGCTCAAACAATATCATGAGATCGTGTAATATACCAAAACTAGAATTTCCAATTTAATTCAACAAATAATGAAAAATTTCTTGATGATTTTTAACAAACAGTTGAACAAAACTTCTATCAAACACTGGCGAAACAAGATACTAAGCACTTACAACAAAAAGATATATAGGGGCTCCTCAAAATTTTATTAACTGGTTGGAAAGATATTAGAGTGCAAAAAGCATAATAGAACCTGGGAACCCTAAACTGGAATTACACATCTTCAAAGATAACTCGTCTTGAGAAATAGTGTTTGCAATCTCAATAACTTGGTTTGACCAATAGATAACTTCGCTGAGAATTTCAGTGAATCATCAGCAAGAAGATGAACAACTCGATCACTAAATGATAATTCTCTGCTCCATTAGGAATCTGAAGGTGAATCTCAGCCCATAGATGTAAATACTATGCCTCCTGAAATATTCAAATAGCAAGTTTATGCTCCAACAAATCCCAGTTGGGTAAGTAAACCTCCAAGGATATGCAATCTGGTTTCCGATATGGATAAACTTGGTCCTCCTATCAATTTGGCTTCTACAAGATTCAGGAAATTTGGCCCTTAGGCCCTCCAATATTCAACAAATAGGTCTTCAAAGAACCAGATTTTGGCCTCTAAAGTGTTAGTTTTTGTAGCACTAGATGGTGTTCTAGTCTCAAGACTTTGCGGAGAGGCTAAAACATAGTTCTCCAAAACCCAAAATTGTTTCTGGAAATTGCATGTAGAGATGGCTCAATTAAATTAATTGACCATAATTAAAAATTTCCCAAGTCTAACTTAGGAAAAGTGGTTAATTAATAGTAATTAATTGAGAAATGTCAGAATTCTCTAAAAACTCACACAAATTGGCTTAGAGATGATCTCAACCACCGATTAAAGTTTAATCGTGGAAGTTGGAGTCCCAACTAGAGATTTTAAGAAGAGGTCAATCGGTAGATGGAGAATACATAAGTGTAGATACTCCACTACCCAGGTAGGTCGAATTCCCAGTAGCAGGAGTAATTCAACAGTGGAGGTCGTGCAAGTGGTTGAGTAGCAAGTGGTAGGAGAGGTCAACAGTATTTGGAGGAAGATTTTCCAGTTTCGAAGAGTCGGATTGAGGGAGTGTGATTTTTCCCATAGGGTTTGTGCAAGGACTACGTAGGCAGCAACAATAATGTAGTTCGATCTAGCTGGAGGAGTAGTCGATTTGGTACCTGGTGGCCAGGTTTGTGATCAGAAGTTCTAGTGAATCAGTTCCAAAGTCGTAGAGAAGCAGAACTACATATTTCAGGAAGTTCCAGAGGTAGCAACAACAAGGCCTGTGTAAGCACTATGTAGAGGTTGACGCAAAAGGGAATGTGAATTGTTGAGGGACCAATTTCGGGACTCAAAATAAGCTGCGGGGTGGGGAAAAATCTTCACAATATTTTTTCTAGTGATTCTCTCTGATTGGATTGCGAGTTTGGCATCCAAATTATTGTACTCATATTTTCTACTACAAATAATAATATAAACCCTCAGTTGTTGCAACCGGTTTTCCAACATTGGGTTTTTCCGGGGACTTTTGTCCAAAAGTAACAGTGTCAATTTTATGGGTATGTGCTAGCATTTCTCAGTTTCCAGCGCTTTTATTTTCTACAATATTTATTTTGGTGAAAATTGTAGTTGTGAATTATTCGTTGTTTGTTGTAGCAAATAAACTGCTCAATTAATTTTACAAGTAGAAGAATTAATTCTAGTTACTGCAATAGTTGAAATTTTGCATGGTATCAGAGAGAATTTGATTAGATAGGGAGATCAGAAGTGGAAGGAAGAAATCATTTAGATTCAGAGGGAGTCTATCAGTTTGATTTCCGGATTTGCATAGAGGCTAGCTTGCTATTCGGACTGTTGGGCAGAGGGTTCAATTTTCCTAGTGTAGATGGCGAGGAAAAATTCTCAGTGCCCAGTAATAATTATAGTAGGCAGTAGTAAAGCCAGGAAGCAATTCCGGTGAAGCAAATAAGTATTTTCCCTGAGTAGATTTCTTCTCTAGGCACAAAAAGGTTTCTTCGAAGATTTGCTAGAGAAGAATTAGTGCTAGATGGAAGAGAAGTAGCACACAAAATTATACTCAGGATGTCTTCAAATATTTCTAGTATGGTCATATGGTCATGGACAAATGTGATATTCAAGGGCTTCAGAATTGTCTTCCAAATTGGAGGATGAATTTGCTTGCCTAATAGGCTCAGCTTCACAAGGTGTCTGGTATATAGATAGTAGAGCATCAACTCACATGAAAGGGGTTAGGAATATTTCTCTAACTACAATGAGGAGCAGATGGACTTCTAGATTACGATGGGAAACATAACAAAGTGTACTCTAGTGGGGAGAGGTACCATCAATTTTCAGAGGGAGTCAGGAGCAAGTACCAACGCTATAGATGTACTACATGTGCCAGGATTGGGTATGAACTTGATTTCAATATCCTAGCTACAGGATAAGGGATATGTTGTCCACTTCATAGAGAAGAAGGTGTTTGTCAAACACCCGAGTTGGAAGAAGGTGAGAGATTGGAGTTCGAAGTAACAGGTTTTACAGGTTACAACTCGATTATCTGATGGCACTAGTAGGCAGTGACAACAATAGCGGGAAGGGAACTAAATGAGCTATGGCATATGATAATGGGACATTTACACCATGGAGTAATCAAAATTCTCAGGGAGACTAGTAACAGGAGTTCGAGAACTTGGCACGGAACACAACGATGTGTGCAAGGGGTGCGTGCTTGGGAAATATGCTAAGGAAACATTCCCAAGAAGTGACATTAGGGGATTTTTGAGGTCTAGAATGGGCCTCTTAAGAAAAATGTACAACCAAAATAAACTTTATAAGAACCAATAGGATTCAAGATGATGATGTCAACCATGGGGGATGATTCACCATTTTTGGAGTAAAAAAGTACAAAGATTAAAAAATAAATATAAATACTTTTTAAACTGTATTTTCAATTATCTCCCTAAGTTCTTAAACCAAATTTTGAGCGGGAGTACTTGTTGGATGCAAAATTTAATTCCTCATCCAAGGAGTACCCATGTTGCATACTTTCGATGGACCCTACTACACTAAAAATGAGAAATACATGAAAAAACGTGATTGCAATCACATTTTTCATGTATTTCTCATTTTTCATGTACCAGGGTCCATTGAAAGTATGCAACATGGGTACTCCTTGGATGAGGAATCAAATTTTGCATCCAACAAGTGTTTTCACTCGAAATTTGAGTAAACCCATACAGAGATAAGTTGAAAATACGAGTTGAAAAAATAGTTTTGTCTTTTTTGCCTCTAAAATTTGATGACGTTATATAATCTTATTTTATTATTTCCACTATTATTTTATAATTTCCTTAGGAGGCCCATTTTAGACCTCAAAAATCCCCTAATGCAGCAAAACAGATGTCGTGTTAGGACTTATACACTTGGACATTTATGGCCCGATGTCCACTAGATCTCTCAGTGGGGCCGAATATTTTGTCACCTTTATTGATGACCATTCTAGGAAAACCTGGATCTACTTTTTAAGGATCAATGATGAGGTCTTCAATCTTTTCAGGGAGTTTAATGCTCTCGTGGAGAATGCGACAGGGAAGAATATCAAGGTGCTTCCCTCAGATAATGGTGGAGAGTATATTGTTAAACACTTCACAGATTTTTGTGTGAAGGAAGGCATCAAAAGAGAATGGAAAACTCCATATAATACACAACAAAAAGGGGTAGCGGAGTGGAAAAATAGAACCATTGTTGAGGCTGCATAAGCTTTGTTATATGACCAGGATTTTCACAGGTTCCTATGGGCAGAAGCATGTAACACAACAATGTATATTCAGAACAACTCCTCATAAGGCATTGGGGAAGAAAACAGGGAAGAAGCCTTCACAGGGAAGAAGCCAAAGGTTATACACTTTAGGATTTTTTGGCAGCATTGCTTATTGCCATGTGCCAGATGAAAAGCGCACCAAATTGGATTAGACTATAGAAAAGGGGTCGTTGGGTATAGCGAAACCTTAAAGGCATACATGATCTACATTCCTAGCAATAGAAAGATTGTAGTGAGATGAGATGTAAAGTTCATGGAAAACCGAGCCTTCAAGAGGTCTCGTGAGATGTCAGCAGGAGATCAGAGTGAGACAGCAAAACCTCCATTGGTTCAACAGCAGGGGTAGCTAGTGGGACCGCTAATACGACAATCATAGGGTTCTAGTATAGTGACCAATACTAGCATTTCCTCAGGGGATCTAGTGAGTCCTCAATAGACAGAGCAACAGAGGAAGTATGAGGAGGAGCTAGTTGAACCTCCCATCGGTAGTGGTTGAGCCAACAAAGAGGTTAGTTAGACATTGAGAGATGCAGAGGAGTTTATTGGAGCTCCTAGGAGGAACAAGAGAGAGTGCAAACAACCTGACAAGTACCAAGCTTTGGTGGCTTAGGTTGCAGGACCTTCCATATTTTAGGAAGCCGCACAACATCAGGTATGGGTAGATGCCATGGTAGAGGAGTATAACTCTATCATGGCGAATGATGTTTGGGAGGTAGTATCGAGGCCTGAGGATAGGTTAGTTGTAGGATCTTGTTGAATCTACAAGATCAAGTACACTGCAAACGACAACTTGGAGAAGTACAAGGCTAGATTCGTGGTAAAGGGGTATGCATAGAAAGAAAGAATAGATTATGAGGAGACCTTCATCCCAGTTACCAGATACACTTCTATCTAGTCCGTTATATCCCTAGTAGCTCAGATGGGGTGGCAAATTCACCAAATGGACGTCAAGACAACATTCTTAAACAGGGTGATATAGGAGGAGGTGTACATAGAACAACCAGAGGGCTTCAAGACTCATGAGAGGCACACTCATGTGTGCAAGCTGAAGAAAGATCTATACAGGCTCAAGCAGACTCTGAGGGCATGGTATGGTCAAATTCACATTTACTTGCAGCAAATGGGATTCGTCAAGAGTGACACAGATCCCAACCTTTACTATTTGTCGGTAGACGATGAGACACACATTCTAGTGTTGTATGTGGATGATCTCTCGCTGATAGGGTCATAAAGGCTCATAGAGGACTGCAAGAGGAACTTGGTAGCAGAATTTGATATGAAGGATTTGGGGTTAATGCACTATTTCCTAGGATTGGAAGTGTGGTAGAAGGATAGGGAGATATTCCTTGGTCAAGGGAGATATGCTACAGATATTCTTAAGAGATTCAGAATGAGTAATTGTAGACCCATGTTGATGCCCATGATCACCAACTGGAAGAAAATAGATGCATCAGATGACAAGGATGTTGACCCCACCTTGTATAGACAACTCATCGGCTTTCTCATGTATTTGGTCAACACTAGCCCAAATATCCACTTCACAGTCAATACCCTCAGTCAGTTTATGGTGGAACCAAAGAGGGTACATTGGACAACATCGAGGCACATTTTGAGGTATGTGCACGGCACAATAGAGTACAGGTTGAAATATACCTGAGGGGATGACATCAAACTATGTGGATTCATAGATGCAGATTGGGCAGGAAGTTCAGTGGATAGGAAGTGTACCTCTAGGTATTGCTTAAGTGTTGGATCAGGGATGGTTTCTTGGTGCAGCAGAAAGCAAAAGTCAGTAGCACTGAGCTCTTCATAGGCAAAGAATATGGTAACTAGCATAGCTACATGCGAAGCCATATGGCTTCGAAAGCTGCTGGTAAGCTTGTTCAGGCAAAGGATGGAGGCGACCAATGTCTACTGTGATAATCAGAGTTGCATCAAGCTCTCTGAGAATTCAGTGTTTCATGACATGTCGAAACACATAGAAATTCGATGTCATTTCATCAGAGATTGTGTGCTACGTGGAGCAGTTTGTTGAAGTTTCTAAGTTTACTTAGTTTAGAAACTCTTCATGCACTTTTTCTGATTTATTCCTACCTACTTGTTATTTTTCTTTAACAAGTTATTTACAAAATAAACATTGAAAATAAATACCAGTGCATGCTCAACATATTACAGATCAACAACTAAAAGAAACAAGAACAAACACACCACATGACACCATTATTTTTGGACCAATGTCCCCGAGAAAACCCAATGCAGGAAAACCGGTGCAGCTATCTGAGGGTCTTCTTATTAAGCAATATCAGAGTACAATTTGGGTGCTGAAACAAGCCTACCTAACAGAGAATTTCCTTAGCAACTATGCCTCACAGTTTGAAAGAAATCTCCTCGCTGAAACCCTGGAAAATCCTTTCGGCAACTCCTCAGCACAAAATTGCTCTGCAACCCCAGCGTCTGCCCAATCTAGATTGTGTCAGCCCCTCTCTGTCTCACGCTGGCCCTACATCAGCCCTAGGAGGCCCTGCGTCAGCTTTCTGGGCCTCTATGTCAGACACGTTGGCCTCTCTGGTGCTTTGTGTAGCTCTTGGTTGCCTCTGCATGGCCCTATGTGAGCCCTTGTCGGCTTTGCGTCACTCTCGTTGGCTGCTACGTTGCTCTCTCGACACAATCTCTTCCTTCTCTGTTTCTCTATACTTAATGCCCCTCGGCTGCTTTCCCGATCACTGATTCTATCTCTCTTAGCAAACCCATCTCTAGAGAATAGAATGACTGATCACTCTGGTATTTTCTCCAAGTGACCCTCAAGCCTCCTCTTATACTTTTCTTGTTGACATCTAAACAACTGAGATTAAGTCCCTAATCAATTGCTAAGATTAGATCTGGTTTGATCCATGTCTTATGGACCATTCTAACACAGATTCATATTAATACACATTAATATTTTATTTTCCCTAAGTTTAGACTTAGAGACTCCATTAAAAATATTAATTATTTTAACATCTCCTGATCTGTTTAGAATATGCCCAAACCCTTTTTGGGTATTAGAGATCTCATGTGCCCCAACCTCTCCACCAAATTTTGTGGCTGGAGCACATCCGATGCTACCCCAAAACATCACACTCTCTCTTAGCAAGGACTATGCTCTAGCAATACTCCTCACTGAGTATTACTCTGATCATACGGCATCAGTACCTATGCTGATGCTAGGCCTTCCTGCCCAACATCCTCTGCACTGCTGCCTCCTATACTGTTGCCCATGCTTTTGCTACTGCCACTGTTGCATCTGTATGACAGCTCCTCTGATGCTGAAGCTAGAAACACCCTCTGATGCTGAAGCTCCCTTTATCACTGACAAGTGTTCCCTCTCTAACCTCTACGCTGCTGCTATAACTCCCTGCATCTCACACTGTTGCACACCTCTATGTGTGTTAAGTTATGGTATGTTCTATGCTTATAACAGTTTACTTCTTTTTATTATTATATTCCACAGATTAGCAATTACATGTACATAAAGTAAAGTGCAGATAGAACATTAAACGATCGACAGAAAACAGGCCAAGACAAGAGACACAAGATGTGGTGGCTAGCCAGGGACAAACCCCACAATGTGTGGGGAAACC
>APFE031617787.1:161828-179446 GCA_000404065.3 Pinus taeda | reverse complement strand
GTTGAAGATTGCGAAGACCAGATTTGGTAGCTATTACCTCACCTTTAGGCGCCTTTTGAAGGTAAGAGAGTCATTGGCGAGCATGGTATCAAGTCCACATTGGCAGGTATTAAAGGAAAGGGCTACAAATGCAGCTGACAGGCGAGGTTTTGAACTGGTGGAGGCTTCTCTTGATGGTCAGTTTTGGACAAGTGTGAGGCAAGTATTGGATTTCACCAAGCCCATTTATCACATGATTCGGTTTGCAGAAACAGACAAACTAGTGATTTGCGAGGTGTATGAGCAGATGGATACCATGTTGGGGCAAATAAAAGATATTGTTCATAATAGAGATCCCGACTTGTACAAACCGATTCACGATTGTGTGTGTGAATGGTGGAATAGACTTAATCTTCCACTACATTGCTTGGTGTATATCCTTACGCCAAAATACTACTCAACATCTTGGTTGGGCCAACTTGCACCAGGAGGAAGAAGAGGATGCAGCTCTAGCATCTGCGAGAAAGCAGGAGAAGAGAGAAGAAGGACCTCTCCAAGGTCGAGTGCTTCCATTGTGGGGAATTGGGTTATTTTGTGAACCAGTGTCTTGGGAAGAAGAGTAAAGGAGAGGCTTCTGAGACCAAGGCAGCGCTAGTGAGGGAGGAGAAAGAAGTCGAGGAGGATGACGATTGTGCCATGAGTGTTCATGTGCCACTTGAGAAGAAGTGGGGAGACATCGAGTTGTATTCAGGAGGACTACAGGGGATGAGGGGTAGAATCCTTGAGGTACCCAACCTCTTGGATTATACCTTGCTACGGAAGCTCCGAAGAGGAGTAGCAGGACTGGTGGATGTCGGTAGAAATGGATGCGGATGGAGCGGCAGAGAGTGCTACAGTGCAGGAGTCCCCAGACAACGCGAGGCTAGCAGGCTGCAACAGTGCGAGAGGCACGAGAGTGTTGCACCAGTGTAGGATAACACAGAGAGGTGTGCAACAGTGCGAGATGCAGGGAGTTTTGCAGCAGCGCAGAGGTCAGTAGAGGGAGCACTTGTTAGCGGCAGAGGGAGCTTCAACATCGGGAGTGTTTCTAGCTTGACAAGGATGTCAGAAGTTGGGTGGATCAGTTAATTACTTCTCAGTAACTGAGTAGTAGTATGTAGTAGCATGTGTTGATTTGGGGTAGCATCAGATGTGCTCTAGGCACAAAATTTGGTGGAAAGGTTGGGGTGCATGAGATCTCCAATACTCAAAAAGGGTTTGGGCAGATTCTAAACAGATCAGGAGATTTTAAATAATTTAGGGAAAATAAAATATTAATGTGTATTAATATGAATCTGTGTTAGAATGGCCTAAAAGACATGGATCAAGCTAGATCTAATCTTAGCCGTTGATTAGGGACTTAATCTCAGTCGTTGAGATGTCAACAGGAAAAGTATAAGAGGAGGCTTGAGGGTCACTTGGAGAATACACCAGAGTGATTAGTAATTCTATTATCTAGAGCAGGGTTTGCTAAGAGAGATAGAATCAATGATCGGGAGAGCAGCTGAGGGGCATTGAGTACAGAGAAACAGAGAAGGCAGAGATTGTGCCGGGAGAGCAGCTGAGGGGCATTGAGTACAGAGAAATAGAGAAGGCAGAGATTGTGCTGGGAGAGCAGTGCATCAGCGAAGGAGGGTGACGCAGAGCCAACAAGGGCTCATGCAGGGTTAGAATTTGGAAGGCCAGAATCTTATCAGTGCTTGACAGGAATCGTGTCAAGAACTTTGCCTTGAAGGTTATAGGTATTCCAGTCGACCCCAATGATAACGAAAAGTATGAAGAGGCGATGGAGAGGGTCAAGTGTGTTATCCTTGATGGGGTCAAGGATCATGTGTTACCACACATAGCCGAGAAGGAAACAACAGTTGAGATGTGGGAGGCTCTCAAGAACTTGTATTAGCATACTTCTGTGCAGAGAAGACTGATGCTCGAGAACTAGATGAGGCCGTATCAGATGAAGAAGGGTCAATTGATTGACACCTTCCTCGAAGGACTGAATGGGATCCGAGACCAGTTGACTGTTATAGGAGCGACATCGGATCAGGAGCTTATGGTGAGGATAGCCCTGAATGTTGTCTCAGAAGATTGGGAAGTGTTTGTCCAGAGTATCTTGGGCAGAGGGACTCTCCTACCTTGGGACGAGATGTGGGCAACTCTTCACCAGGAAGAGATCAGGCAGTAGTCGAAGACAAGTAGCAGCAGCAAAGGGATCAAGGTCAAGCAGGAGGAGGAGGATGTGGCTCTAGCATCTTGAGGGAAAGTAGGAGAAGTGGAAGAAAAAAGATCAAGTGCTTCCACTGTGGGGAGATGGGTCATTATGCGACCCAGTGCCCAAGGAAGAAGAGTAAGGGAGAGTCTTCTGAGACTAAGGTAGCGCCAGCATGGGTAGAGAAGGAAGTTTTGACAGACGATGATTGTGCCATTAGTGCACACACAACACTTGAGTGGAAGTGGGGAGACATCGAGCTATAGTTAGGTGGACTACAGGCGATGAGGGGAAAGACCCTTGAGGTGCCTAGCCTCTTGGATTAGACCTTGCTACTGGAGCCTCGACGAGGAGTAGCAGGACTGGCTATGTGGGTAGAGACGGATGCGGATGAAGCAGTAGAGAGAGCTACAGTGCAAGAGTCCTGAGACAGCGTAGAGCTACTAGGCTGTAGCAGTGCGAGAGGCACAGGAGTGTTGGACCAGTGCTGGAAGGCACAGAGAGGTGTGCAACGGTGCGGGAAGAAGGGAGTTGTTCAATAGTGCAAAGGTCAGAGATAGGGAGCACTTGTCAGTGGCAGAGGGAGCCTCAACATCAGTGGGTGTTTCTAGCCCAACAGGGAGGTCAGTTGAGAGATCAGTTACTTACTTCTCAGTAATTGAGTTACAGTGCAGTAGTGGGCAACATGATGTAGCATGATGAGAGGAGGTGCAGTGCAGATGCAGTACTAGGAGGAAGGACCAGCAGCAACACGGATGCAGAGGGAACTGTCATACAGATGCAGCTGTGGCAGTGTCAAAACCATGGGCAGAAGTATACGAGGCAGCAGTGCAGAGGATGGTGGGCAGGAAGGCCTAGCATCAACATAGGTACCGATGTCGGATGATCAGAGTAATACTCAGTGAGGGGTATTGCTAGAGCATAGTCCTCGCTAAGAGGGAGTGTTGATTTGGGGTAGCATCGGATGTGCTCTAGCAACGAAATTTTGTGGAGAGGTTGGGGCACATGAGATCTCCAATACCCATAAAGGGTTTGGGCAGATTTTGAATAGATTAGGAGATATTAAAATAATTAATATTTTTAATGTGTATTAATATGAATCTGTGTTAGAATGGTCCAAAAGACATGGATCAAGCTAGATCTAATCTTAGCCATTGATTAGGGACTTAATCTCCGCCGTTGAGATGTCAACAGGAAAAGTATATGAGGATGCTTGAGGATCACTTGTAGAATACATCAGAGTGATCAGTCATTCTATTCTCTAGAGCGGGGTTTGCTAAGAGAGATAGAATCAGTGATCGGGAGAGCAACTGAGGGGCATTGAGTACAGAGAAACAAAGAAGGCAGAGATTGTGCTTGGAGAGCAGCGCAACAACCAAGGAGCATGATGCAGAGCCAGCAAGGGCTCACACAGGACCACGCAAAGGTAGCCAAGTGCTGCGCAGAGGAATAGAGGGGCCAGCGTAGCTGACGCAGGGCCTCCTAGTGCTGACGCGGGCCAAGAAACGCTGACGCAGGGCCTCCCAGTGCTGATGCAGGCAAAGAAAGGTTGACGTAGGGCCAGCGTGAGACATAGAGCGGCTGACATAGTCCAGATTGGGCAGACGCTAGGGTTGCAGGTGCAGTTTTGTGCTGAAGAACTGCCGGAAGGATTTTCCGAGGTTTCCACCAAGAGATTTCTCTCAAACTGTTAGATATAGCTGCTAAGAAAATTCTTTGTTGGGTAGGCCAGTTTCGGCACCCAGATTGTACTCTGATATTGCTTAATAAGAAAACCCTCATATAGCTGCAACCCTCATATAGCTGCACCGGTTTCCCCGCATTGGGTTTTCTAGGGACATTGGTCCAAAAATAATGGTGTCATATGGTATGTTTGTTCTTGTTTCTTTTAGTTGCTGATCTGTAATATTTTGAGCATGCACTGGTGTTTATTTTCAGTATTTACTTTGTAAATAACTCGTTAAAGAAAAATAACAATTAGGTAGGAATAAATAAGAAAAAGTGCATGAAGGGTTTCTAAACTAAGTAAACTTAGAAACTTCAACAGCACGATGCAACATGATTAGAGGGGGATGCAGTGGAGATGCACTGTTGGGAGGATGGACCAATAACAACACAGATGCAGAGGGAGCTGCCATACGGATGCAATAGTGGTAGTAGCAGGGCCATGGGCAGCAGTGCAGGATACAGTAGTGCAGAGGATGTTGGGCAGGGTAACCTAGCATCAACATAGGTACTAGTGCCGGATAATCAGTGTAATACTCAGTGAGGAGTATTACTAGAGCACAGTCCTCGTTAAGAGGGAGTGTTGATTTGGGGTAGCATCGGGTGTGCTCTAGCCATGAAAATTTGTGGAGAGACTAAAGCACATGTGATCTTCGAGACCCAGAAATGGTTTGTGCAGGTTCTAATCGGTTTGGGAGATATTACAATAAGTAATATTTTTAATGGAGTTCCTAAGTCTAAACTTAGGAAAAATAAAATATTAAGGGGTATTAATATAAAACTGGGTTAGAAGGTTCAAAAAGTCATGCACCAAGCCAAATATAATCTTAGCCATTGATTAGAGATTTAATCTCGGTTGTTGAAGGACAAACAAGAAAAGTATAAGAGGAGGCTTGAGGGTGAGTTGGAAGATACACCAGAGTGATTAGTCATTCATTTTGCTAGAGCGGGGTTTCTAACCAAAAGAGAATCAGTGATCAGCAGCGAGGGGCAGTGAATACATAGCTGAGAGGCAGAGTTAGTACCAAAAAGACAGCGCAGAAGCTGGAGAGGTTGACGTAGAGGCAACTGGGTGCTACGCAGAGGCTGCTGGGAGCAGTGCAGAGCTAGGAGAGGCCAGAGTGTGTGATGTAGAGGATCTGAGGGCTGACATAAAAGCTTTAGTAGCTGCACAAAGCCTAGCAGAGTTGACGCAGGGCCAAGAGGAAGCACTGGGAGGACTTTCGTGGGATAGATTGGGTGCTGGTGAGCCGAGTAAGGTGACGCAAAGCAGTGGAAGTTGCAATTGTTGCTGTGGGATCGTTCATCCAGTGATTAATCATTTAGAATATCTGTCTCTAAGGAGAGGTACTACTTCCAATGGCATTCTTTGTTAGGTGATCCATTTTTGGCACCCTAATTGTATTATGAAAACTGCATAATAATAAAACCCTCTGAATAGTTGCATTGGTTTTCTTGCATTGGGTTTTTCCAGGGATATTGGTCCAAAAGTAATGGTGTCACTTGTGTGCATGTTTTGTTTCAATTGATGATCTGTAGTTTTTGATACTGTACTTGTGTTTATTTTCAATATTTACATGGTAAATAACTTTTTAAGTAATTAAACAAGTAGGAAGAAATAAACTAGATAGTATAGGAAGAATTCCTAACGGGTGAAACTTAGAAATTCCAACACATCGGTGCAGTTTGATCTAGATAGAGGAGCAGTTAATTTGGTAGTTGGTGGTCGAGATTTTGACCAGAGGGTCTAGTGAATTAGTTCCTGAGCCAAAGAGAAGTAGAACTACATTTCAGGAAATTCCAGAGGCAGCAACAATAAGGCCTGCGCAGAAGGGAGTGAGAATTGCTAAGGGGCCAGTTTTAGGAGTCGAAATCAGCTATGGGGTGAGGAAAAATCCTCACAATATTTTTTCCAATGATTCTCTTAGATTGGATTGCTAGTTTGGCATCCAAATTATTGTAGTCGGATTTTCTGCTGCAAATAATAATAGAAACCCTTAGTTGCTGAAACTGGTTTTCCCACATTGGGTTTTTCCAGGTACTTTTTTCCAAAAATAATGGTGTCAATTTTACGTATGTGTGCTAGCATTTCTCAATTTCTAGCGCTTTTATTTTCCGTAGTATTTATTTTCGTGAAAATTGTAGTTTGAACTATTCGTTGTTTTCCATAATAAATAAATTTCACAATTAATTTTATAGTTAGAAGAATTAATTCTAGTTGCGGCAATAGTTGGCCCCCAAAGAAATTAAGTATTCAACCTCCAAGTGGATCAAACTCATCCTCTTAAAGGGAAATTAATTTTTGCTTCAAAGATTCTTGGAACTAGGACTCCTAGAATCGATAGAATTGTAAGAGTAACTTGGCCTTTTAGGGAATAGAGTGATCGACACCTATAAAATATATAAACCCTACAAAAATATTTTGTTTGGTACCTGCTGCAAATCCAAACTTGATAAGAAAATAAGTCACCTTTTTCAATGGCCCAACTAGGGTGGCATAGGGAATCCATGAAGATTGGCAAGGTACTAGCTATGGTGGTAGAGATTGTCCATCGACACTAGCTGAGGATCTCGCCTGAAACCCTTTTGTAGGAACTCACTTGAGCTCGAACCAAACATAATGAGAAATTACAAAGAATAGAATGATCCAAAATGGCCTCCATCCTTCCTCTAAAAGAATTTTCCGGATATTCTAGAAATTTCCTTTTTATTATTTTATTGATTAACTCACTTATCCTCCCCAAATAACTTTTTCCCCATTTTTTATTAATAATAATTTTTCCCCTTTTATTATAATAGTATTATCATAGTGAGTTGGGAAAAACCTCCTTTTGTGCCCATAATAACTTCCCTTTTTCTATCCTAAAGGAGACGAGTTATTCTAGTAGGAATATATCACCATGCTCGAGAGATTGAGGACATCACAATCCTCCCCACCCAAGGTTGCTTGTCCTCAAGCAATGCCATCACCAATCGCCACTTCTACAATTGACCCAAACTGAATTTAATACCAGGATCCAAGATACGGCAGTGAGTCATTCCATGCCCAAGTTGACCTCTCGATTCCTTTTTCCAACAGAAGATCTCTCCTTGATCCATGCCTAGGAAGTATGCCTACTTCCACTAGCAATATTCTAAAGTTTCAAACGTAAAGCATAGTCATGATTCACTTCCTTTGCATAGAGTATGTCTGGAAGTGTCATCACTCATTTTCTTAGTTGTTGATAGTTTTTTTCCATGCATATGATACATCTCTGTGATAACTTGGATTGGAGGAAGTTGTACTAATGCACTACCCTTTTCATTAGAAATAGAAAATTGTAATTTGTCTGCATTCATATCTTCCACTTCTTTGGTTGCCACTTGCTATTGGCTAAGACTCCAAGGCTAGACTTAATAGGATCCCGTTCTTCAATGTCTGATGGTTTTTTGCTATAAGCAATCTGGACACAACCAGCCCAAGATTGATTAGATTCCTTAATATCCATTTTTTTATGTATTGACCTTTTTATCATAGAGTCAATAGTGCCATCATAGACGGTTGTCAACACTTGTAGGGGTTTCTGAGAGAGAGAAGGCATTATTCCATATAGAAAATGGGTGCCTTCCTTTTTTATCTCAATAACATCCTCTGCAATGAGCACTATCTTGAAATATATGTATTGTTGTGCAACTAATGCCAACGAGAGCATGCAATCCAAGTCCCCAACAAAATTTGATGTCATATGCAATCACATTGAGAAAGGTTGAAGCTACAATTCCATATCTCTTATTATCACTATTTCCATATCTAACATTTTATAATAGATGTCTCCTAGAAGATGATACAACTCTTTTGTCTTTGAAGTATGATAGAAGTACACTTCCTATTGATCCTTTTCACTTGCAAAAGAAAACTCAATGTCTTGAAGACTTTCCGATTCATTGTCGTCGAGTTTTAGTCTAGAAAGGCACAACTGATAACCATTTTGAGGTATATACACAATGGACCTGTGTTTGGGAATATTATCTTGGCATGGGAGGCATTTTAGCTCAAGCGTTGAAATCTCCTCAAGAAAATTTGGCAATCGCTCGTATATTTCCCTCAATTCGTCCAACTCTACACAAGTCTCGAATGCAATCATTATTCCATATTTGTTTTTATTGCTTTGATTAAAGTCAAAGACTCCATTTATCAGTTCATAGATATGGACAAGCTCATAGATATCACATGTTTACCTAAGTCTGAAGGAAAGAGTGTCATCATGGTGGTAGTTGATAGACTTACCAAGTATGCACACTTTTGTGCATTATCTCATCCCTTTAAAGCCATTATAGTTGCTATTGCATTTATGGAAACAATTCAAAAGCTACATGGAAACCCAAAGATTATTGTAAGCGACAGAGATCCCATTTTCACTGGAAACTTTTGGACAAAATTATTTTCTTGTCTGGGTACTTAGTTAGCTCATAGCTCATCTTATCATCCTCAATCTGATGGCCAAACTGAGATAGTGAACAAATGTTTGGAAGGATATCTTCGTTGCTTTGTATTTGATAAACAGACAAAATGGATCAAATGTTTGCCTCTCGCTGAATGGTGGTATAACACTTCCTTCCATACTGCAGCGAAAATGGCCCCATTTATGGCAGTTTATGGATATCATCCACCATCCATGACATCATATTTGAGAGAAAATTCTAAGGTTCAAGCAGTGGAAGATCACATCGAGCATCAACAACAAGTTCTTCAACTCTTAAAGGATAACCTCACTTTGGCACAGAATAGAATGAAACAATAGACATATCAACATCGTAGCGAAAGAAGTTTTGATGTAGGTGACTGGGTATTTCTACGGCTACAACCATACAAACAAATGTCCCTCAAGTAAGCTAAGAAGGATAATAAATTATCACCAAAGTATTATGGTACGTACAAGGTGTTGCAAAAGATTGGTACTATGCATACAAATTGGAGCTTCCTGCAACTTCCCAAGTGCACCCAGTTTTCCTTGTTTCATGCTTAAAGAAGGTTATAGGTGACAAGCTCCCAATTCAAACAATATTACCAGAACTTGACGAGGAACGAAAAATCATATTGGAACCTGAAGCAGTCACAGAAACAACTCAACAACTACGAAATCAATCAATTTCAGCGTATCTCATCAAGTGGAAGAACTTACTTGTTGGAGGTTCCACATGGGAGGATGAAAATTTTATACAGAAGCATCCAAAACTACTCAAGCGTTGAGGACAACACTTTTCTGAAGGAGAGGGGCATGTTAGGTCCCTATAATACTAGTGTATTCCCTTATTATTACTATCATTGTAGCCCTTGATTGTTATTGTTGTGTCCATGTTGTCCCCATATTGTTGTTATTGTGCCCATAGAAGCCCACTATTGTTATTGTTGTGCCCTTAAATTATTATTTTTATGTCAGCTCTGACTATATTGTGACCCCTTAGACTCCTATATATAGGGAGGAGGTTTTGTCATTTGTATCATCCAAGAATTGTTCATTTGTGTAATGTAAAGGAGGTTACCCCCTCGAAGAGGTTGATTTTGAAGTCATTGATCTATCGTTTCTTCTATTTTGTGAGTTGGTTGCATAACACGTGCCATCTCCCTCGCATGCACGAGCATGTTGTTATATTGGATGTGGTTCTGAATGATGGCGCATTGTGAGATAGAGATTACAAGAGCTGAGGTTTATTCCTCGGCCTCGTGTAGCATATTGTTTGATTTCTGGTTCGCAGGGGCTCTCCTAGTGTGTTTGTTCCAAGGGATTTTCCTGTGGGGGAGGTTGAATTGGAGATCGCCCCTTGTGTGTTTTGTGATGATGAAGTTTTGGGTTCTAGATTTTTGCTAGTTATCACGGTGGCGAGCTCATCCTTTGGTCTGGCATATTGGGAATGTAAGTTTTGGTCCTCAACTCTAACTTTAGGTCTTGGTAAGCTTTTAGTTTTTCGCTTTCATTTGTTACTGCCATTGTCTTGGGCATATCTATCTTATCTCCAGTTCGTTAATAGCTTCATAATTAAGTGTCCTTTATATGCTTGGCCTTGGCTTTGGGGTTTTGTTAGCAAGCTCTATTTGTGTTACATTGTGGGTGTTTGTTTAGCCAACTCTGCTTGTATCACGTTGTGGGTGGTAGGTGTAAGTGGTCTCTTGTGGAGGGTTGCGCTGGCCTCCTGAGGTTTTGTGCTTGGGTCTAAGAGTTGTGTTGTAGTCCTCGGGTTTGGGGTTTGTGGCTGGTCTAGAGCCAGGAAGGGGCGTTGTATGGGTCAACTGGTGGAGGATTTTAAGTTGGTTGTGGAGTTCGTGTTGCCTCTCATTTGTGCTGGTGGTCTTCTTTCCAAATTTAGTCATTTCATTTGGGGCTATTTTGACGACTCTGTGTTGGTGTCCTAACCTAGTTGAAAAAAAGTGAAGTTGGTTTGTTTGTCCTTTTGCAAGTAAGCGAAATCGCTATAAAGATTTTATTCAACCCCTCTATGACTCCAACATGCCTCCAAGGCAATGATAGAGAACCAGGGGGGGTGGGGACAATGTTGCTCAGCTTGGTCAAAGGGGGGCGAGATTGTTTGCCCATGAATCAGTGGCATCCTATTTCAATGTCATCCCTCCTGACGTGCATTTGGAAATACGAGAATTGGAGGTGAAGGTAGGAGAAGAAAGGAAGTCGCTTTCTAATCCAGAGTCACTTGAAGATTTGGGTGAATGGGTGTCGAATTTGGGACACACTAGAGGTGGGAGAAAACAGTTCTTAAATTCAATGCCCCTCCACTGGCAAATGAAAACATTGTTGGGCCTTGTTCCCAGAGACAAACAAGTGGAGAAATACAATCTATTTGTCTCTGGAGAACGTCAAGAAAATGTTGAGGAACCTGCGCTTCAGTGTGGAGGGAATTGATGCCTGCCTAAGCCATGTTGAAAGCTATGTACCCTACGAGTCAGAAGGTGGTGACCATGGTGAGCCGTCTTGTTCTAGTGCTCGTGCTCTAGCGATGAAGACTAGTGTTGAAGGGCTAAAGCTAGTTGGGTTGGTCGACTTCTTAGACAGTGGTTTTCGTGTCCATTTTTTTCCCAAGATGGGCACTTCTCCAATGGGATTATGATGACATATGGTGTCAAGGCCTAGTGTTTGGTATGGTTGCGAGTTTGTTTGTAATGTTGATGTTTTTTTTATGGCTCCAAAATTCAATGCGTCTCCTAGTATGTGGGTTTTGAGAGAAGGCTCTGGCCACTCATATGTCCCATTGTAGTATGCAATGGCTCTAGGTTTTCCTGTGTGTATCTGGTGAAAGTCTGTAAGCCCCATTGGGCAGTGATTATGTAAATATTAGTATGGAAGTCATCAGTTTTTGTTGGGTCTATGCGTAAGAGGTGGAGTTCTACTGGAATTCCCTCAGCCCGCACTAGTCTATCCATGTATGTCTATTTTTTTTTACTAATACTAGGCTTTGGAATTTACAAAAGAAAATTGAGAAAATTTCTATGGATAAATAATTAATTATTTAAGTACTTAGATCTAATCTAAGCCATTGATCTAAGTTGTTTAGGATTTACTCCTATCTATCTATCACTTTGGAGATTGAAGATTCATATTTTTTCTCAATTTGAGATTATATAAGGAGCCTAAGGGAGAGGATGAAGACACATTCATTTGGAGAGATTCCAGCTCACTTGTGAGAGCTAATTGCAGGTTTAAGAGGTTGAAGGCACAAGGAAAGAGTTACAAAAATTTACCAAAGTGTAGGTATAGTGATCAAACACACATGGGAGGCCGAATAGGGGTTGAAGAAATTTTTCTAGGTGTCGCACGTGTCAGACCAAGTAGGATATTTTGACACATGGGAAGGAGCCATGAGGATTTTAGGAAGTGTCATGTGTGGGAGAATGAGATTTCTATTGCTGGAAATATTTTGAATATTCCAAGTTCATTTCTACTATAATTATGTATCTCTGACAACCAATTTCTCAAGTAAGAGAGCCCCTAATTTTCCAAAAAAAATTAATGTAGTAGAACTTGTTTGGGGGAATTTCATTGTGTTTTTGTGGATTTCTAAGTTTAAACTACCATAGTATTTATGTATAGATTTTATTTTACAACAAAAATTTATTTGTTGAATTAAAGTAATTTATGGAGATAAAAGAGCTCCAGGAAACTTAAATCTGAATCTGGTATTGAGAAATTAACACCATCGAGGGTTTGTCTCCATCAACCAATTGAAGAACATTTATGAAAATTTTAGTAATGGCACACACTTCATCCATTCCCTCCCAAAATGTCTCTTGGAATAGTAGATAAATATGGTCTACCCATCCACTTTATTGCAAAATGAACTAGGGTACCACTTACCTGAAATAAATGTTCTCTTTACCTCCAATGCGCAAGTGTAGAGAGAATGGAAATAAATGAAGATAGTGGAAAAATGTGTGACTATACAATGCAAAAACTCCTTGTTGCTTGTGAATTTTCTCAACAAGCTAAGAAGAAAAGCACAATTATATGTAAACTTTATATGTTACTAGCCTATTCAATGATATCCTTGTTATAATAATTTTTTCCTCTATCCTCTAAAATCAAATCAATGCAATGAGCAACATATGGAGACCAAAAGAAGGTTAAATGCCTCACCATAAGAAAATTATCGGCAGTCACATAATTAGCAGCATTATTCATTATGACATTGATAACATTCTTTAAACCTTTCTCTTAGATGAACCCATCCAACAACCCACATAATAATGCCACTTATTGAACATATGCAAATGAATTGACAAGTCTAATAAACATTGTCCTCCTAGGACATTAACCCTAAAATTAAAAATGGTCTTACTTTTCCCATTGATCCTGTTGCCTCAAAATCTAGCAGGTTTTGTGAGAGGGCTCACAAGACAAGGACCAGAGCAAGGGAAAACACTATAAGGTGGAGGCCCACTGTCACCATAGCTCACCACCTCCTGTGCTTTAGTGGATTTTCACCACAAGGTTGGCTTCCCTATATGGTCACCTATTTGGTATTCAAAGTCTTAGGCTTAGAGGTGACAAGGATAGGCTTAGGAAAGGAAATCAGCTTAAGGACAAGGCTAAAATCAGCAAAGACAAGGCAAAGTGTACCCTCCAAGAGGCCTATCTAGGGCACTTATGACCTAGGGTTTAATGAATAGGCAAGGACAAAGGTTTACCAAGGTGCATAAGGCCAAGAAAAGTCTTGTTAAAGATAGATATGATCAACAAATGGAGAAAAATTCCTTCATGAAGCCCTAAGTTGAAGCCTAGGGTTAGGTTAGGGCTTTCCCTAGAGCAAAATTACTTAGCGCTTGTGATGTCAAACCTAAAATAGAGGAATTTACCATGGGAAATGGTTGAGTTTCAGACAATGAGACACAAACCATGTGTAGAACCATTCCATAAGTCAACACACTCCTAGTTGAATACGACCCTAGCCCTAGACTAACAGTTTGCCTTGAAGGGTTGAAAATGGGAGAAAAAGTTAATTTTTAAAATATTTTTTTATGGTGTGATCACCTTGTGAAGGCCACTACTTGATCCTTAGGTAATGGAGCCTAAGGGAGACCTACTAATGAAAAAATCAAACCCTATTATGGAGTAAGGGCAAGAGAAACCCTAGTTTTCAAAACTTGAGCTATCATTTTATGAGGGGAGAAAGTCATTGAAGAGATCTTAACATGAATATTCATTCAAGCGATATTATCACATTCTTTCGGATAATGCATACAATACTCTTTCAAGATTTCATAGAAAAATATGCAATAAAGTTAGCACATAGAAACCCTAACAACAATCATTCCATGCAATAACCATAAAAAGATATTCAACATATAGAATACTTACAAGAAATGTATGAAGCAATCCTTTACTATCCCAAAATGATGTCTCCACAACAAGAGAAGGTCTCCAAAAGAAAAATCTCCACAATAGATCACATCTCCACACGTATACAAGACTATTTCAGCTAAGGCCAAAATCCTATAAGGAAGCTGAGTTCTCCACAAGTGATGATGAGAAATGAAAATGAGGTGACCTTTTTATATGAGGTCTAACTTAATGAATTCTAACAAATGAATCCCCTAAAACAAGTTTTACATGAAATAAACCTTGGGTTACAAGCCAACCCACTAGCGCAATGTTAAAATAGACCATAAATTCCCAAACGTGTGGGTCATATCCTAAAAAATGTTGATATCATGCCCTTTTAGGGCTTAAAATGCATTGTCGTGGTGTGACAAGGTTTGAAAATGTGCCATAGTGCCAAGATCATCCAAAATTTGAGGATTTTCCCTCAAATCCTCCTTTGGGGTCCTAAATACAATTGGGGTGTCTCCATGTCATCTCCATGGGTCTCCAATGGTCAAAACATGGCCTCCTCTTTTCAACGTTAGGGCTCCTTCAAGTGCAACAAGCCCTCCCTAGTCTCTCAATCAAATACCATCCTCATCTGGGCTCTAAATCATGGCCTGCCCATCAGGTAGTTTCAAGGCTAGCCTAGGGGCATGCTAGGTCCAGTGGTGTCTGTTACTACTCAATCTAACAGGGTCCTAGGTGTCGAGAAATCTAGGGGCAACTAGAGTAGATGATTTCTCTTAACTTGATAACTGTTTGTGATGTATTTTTACTTAACTTGATTATCTTTCTTCTTTATCATAATTATTATTAGTATTCTCTTCATCAAACATCTACCAAACCGTAAAGAAAAATAAGACAAAGGACACAAGATATAGGCGATCAACCAAGGCCAAAACCTCTCCAAGTGAGAGGAAAACCCACAAGAATTATTCTCTTCTTATAGGCCTTCAATTAACAAATTCTAAGACCTATGACCCTTGAACAAGACCCTCCAAGATCAAGTCAATGCTTTCCAGTAACTTCTGCAATTTTGATTTCCCAACAGATTCTTCTACAACTTCGACTTGCCTAGAAAATTCTTCTGCAACTTTGGCCTTCCTAGCAAATTCTTTTGCAACTTTGACTTGCCTATCAAATTCTTCTGGAACTTCGACCCAACAGTTTTCCAGCACTTTGGCTTTCGCAGCAACTCTTCAAAAGTTGGACTTGCCCAACAAATGTAGAAACCCTAACACGAGAAGAGAGAGAGAGAGAGACCCAAAACTTCGATCTTGCTTTTCTTTTTCTTCTTTGTCCTTTTCCAGCTTCTATCTCGAGGAGATCAAACTTGCTTGAGTGTATTTCCAAATGATTTGGAGTTCCTTCTTATATATAGGATTTTGAGGGTTACAAATTGCTTTCTTTAGGCCAGCTTGTCCCTTCATGTAGGCTGACTTGATCTTTGTGCCATGACGAGGGAGGGTCTTTTGACTCTACTTTAACTCAAATAAAATTTCTTTACAATATGTAACATGCTCAAATGGGTCTTCAATACATGACAATGACTCAATTGACTTTATGACAAACCTAGAAGCACTCAATGGGTGCTTGACCTAAAAATAAATTTCTCTTGAGCATGAAACCCACGCTTCAAGAATAACAATAATAAATTTATTTTTCTCTTTTCATTAAATACATAAAATCATGATTACATGTCATTATGAAGACTGAACCTAGTTACATATTTCAACACTCCCACTTAACTAGGTAGGTATTCATAATCTATACAAGGTGCTTGGACATTCTCAATCCGAAGAATTCTCATAAGAAGAGTCAGAATGGTAACCTATTTGTTTAGCATCATATCAACCAACATTTTCAAATAGCAAGGCCTTGACTAACAACTCTATCTAACCCATATTAATAAAGATATGGGCAAGAAGATTCTAATAGACGAGGATCAAGTCTGTTTTAATCTTAGTTGTTGATTAGAGACTTAATCTCGGTCATTGATTCATTAATAGGAAAAGTATAAGAGAAGACTTGAGAATCATTTGGAGACACATCGAGCAAATACTCAGTGTCCCGAGGGAAATCGATTTTCAAGGAGAAAGACTTCGATTTCAGAGGGAGAGTTGCAGGGTGAAGGAAGAGGAGGGTTTCAACATCAGTCAGGGACTGAGGAGGAGGTGATGCATGTTAAAATTTCTGTTTTCCCACCGCGGTTTTTAGTTTCTCCTTATTTCTTCCATGTAGTTAAATGCCCTTTCCCATAACCATACATTCAACAAGCTGGAAAAAATAAATTTTGCTGAAAACACAAATTCTGGAAAATTTACAGAATGCTGGAAATTGCAGAAATAAAAATCAGCAGTAATAAACAGCCATTAAAACACATTAAAACACTGATATTTTGGTCAACGTGACCCTGGAAAAACCCCCTACAACTCTTGGGGAAAACCAGTTTGAGAGCTCTTCTTTATTTCTGAAAAATGTCTTTTTACAGCAAGAAAATTTCAGCAAAAATTACAGCAAAATAATTTTTTCAGCAAGCAAACTTATTCGTTTTCAGCCCAACGGACCCCCTAGAAACTTCTCAGTTTTCAGCAAAAAAATCAGCTTTTTCTGCTTGTTCTTGCTGCTGTTCTGCTTGTCTTTCTGCTGTTCTGCTTGTCTTTCTGCTGTTCTGATTTTGCTGAAGAGCTCCCTGGTATGTGTGCCAAACTGCTGCCTCTTTCTCCTTCTTGTCCAAAAATCTCCCTTGCTCTCTTGCTCTCCTTCTCCCAATCTGCTCATGAAAGAATGAATATCTTTTCCTCCTTTCCTCCTTTAATATAACTCCAAGTGACTTTTGGGTGATCCAAGTGACTTTTGGGTGATCTCTAAATCCAATGGCTGAAATAGATTTAGATCAATGGCTGAGATTAAATGCACATTTAAATCTCACTTTCTATTTTTTAATTCACCCATTTAATAAAGACCCACTTAGTCATTTATTTCCAAAGTCACTTTTCCTTTCTAATTTTTCATTGACTTTATTAAAGTCACTTTAAAATTAGACTTTAGTAACTTTATCACTTAAAGTCACTTTTAAATTAGATTTTAACTTTATAGAAAATTATAAAGTCACTTTAGGAGAAAAATTAAAATCTTTTGGACACTTTTCCCTAGGCCAAAGATCAAAGTCTAAGGGAACCACCTGTCCTCCGGTACCAAATTTCAACACTCCCTCTTACCGAGGAAGGTGTTCCTCACCACAACCATCTTGTCTCTGAAGTAAACATGCTTGCCCCGTGGTAAGGCTTTGGTAAGAATGTCTGCTACCTGCTCATCAGTGGAAATATACTCAAGCTTCACAGCTCCCTTCTGAACATAGTCTCTGATGAAATGATATCTGATCCTGATATGCTTTGACCTGTCATGAAATACTGGATTCTCCGTGAGTTTAATGCAACTCTGATTATCACAGTAAATCACTGAAGGTCTGAACGGCTGACCAAATAAGCCAAACAACATCTTGCGAAGCCAGATGGCCTCACAACTAGCTAGACTGGCTGCCATATACTCTGCTTCTGCTGAACTCAGTGCAAATGACTGCTGCTTCCGGCTGACCCATGACACTACTGCTGAACCCAAACCAAAACAGCACCCTGAAGTGCTCTTCCTATCAGAAGCACAACCTGCCCAATCAGAATCAATGTATCCTACCAATCTCACTCCATCTCCCTGCCTGTAGTCCAGACCATAATCCACTGTCCCCTGCAAGTACCGCAAAATGTGTTTTGCAGCCACCCAGTGAACCTTCCTAGGCTCACACATAAACTGACTAATCGTGT
>APFE031617787.1:134870-156889 GCA_000404065.3 Pinus taeda | reverse complement strand
CCTTTACCTTTGCCTTTGCCCCCACCACTGTTTGTGGAAGCCTGCTTCTTCCCTTTGCCTTCTTGCCTCCTGCCACCAGTGCTACATCCTCATCCTGCTCAACTGGCTTGGCTGCCCCAAGCTGACCTTTCCTGATCTCTGTCTGAATGCAATCATCCAAAACCTCTCCCATGTGGGAAGGGTCTCACGAGCACAAACCCCATCAGCAAAGTTCATCCATGAACGGGGGAGGCCATTTACCGCAATCCGCACCAACTCAGTGGGTGGAATGGCCTCTCCAATCGCTGTCAACTCATCTCTCACATTAGTAATCTTAGTGAGATATCCAGCTGCACTATCATTGCCTATCTTAATGTTTTTCAGTTTTTCCTTCAGAACCATTTTCCGGTTCTTATTGGTACTGTGGTAGAGATTGGAAAATGCTGTCCACATCTCATGGGCATTGCTCTTTCCTCTCACATGAGGAATGCAATGGTCTTTGATTCCGTCTAGAATCAGCCTCTTACTCTTGTTGTTCTTTCTATTACAAGCAGCCAACTGAGTAGCATCAGTAGGCACAAGAATAGGGGTCTGTGTGGTATGCACCATGATATCCCAGACTTCTGCCTCCTCAAAGATACTCTGCATTCTCTCCTTCCAAACGCTGTAATTTGTATGCCCATCCAACCTATCCTCCACCCTCAATCCCAATGACATCCTGCTGTCCTAAAACTAAAAATAGCACTGCTGTAGTAAAGAAGATAAAACCTGCTGTTTATGAAAAATCAGCTTGCTGGAATTTTCTGAGTGAAAAATCAGCAGCTATAATTTTTCTCTTTTGCTGTCCCAAACTTCCCTTCAGCACTCAAGCTCTGATACCATGTTAAAATTTCTGTTTTCCCACCCCGTTTTTTAGTTTCTCCTTATTTCTCCCATGTAGTTAAATGCCCTTTCCCATAACCATACATTCAACAAGCTGGAAAAAATAAATTTTGCTGAAAACACAAATTCTGGAAAATTTACAGAATGCTGGAAATTGCAGAAATAAAAATCAGCAGTAATAAACAGCGATTAAAACACATTAAAACACTAATATTTTTTGTCAACGTGACCCTGGAAAAACCCCCTACAACTCTTGGGGAAAACCAGTTTGAGAGCTCTTCTTTATTTCTGAAAAATGTCTTTTTACAGCAAAAAAATTTCAGCAAAAACAAAAATTACAGAAAAATAATTTTTTCAGCAAGCAAACTTATCCGTTTTCAGCCCAACGGACCACCTGGAAACTTCTCAGTTTTCAGCAAAAAAATCAGCTTTTTTTCTGCTTGTTCTTGCTGCTGTTCTGCTTGTCTTTCTGATGTTCTGATTTTGCTGAAGAGCTGCCTGGTATGTGTGCCAAACTGCTGCCTCTTTCTCCTTCTTGTCCAGAAATCTCCCTTGCTCTCTTGCTCTCCTTCTCCCAATCTGCTCATGAAAGAATGAATGATCTTTTCCTCCTTTTCCTTCTTTAATATAACTCCAAGTGACTTTTGGGTGATCCAAGTGACTTTTGGGTGATCTCTAAATCCAATGGCTGAAATAGATTTAGATCAATGGCTGAGATTAAATGCACATTTAAATCTCACTTTCTATTTTTTAATTCACCCCACTTTAATAAAGACCCACTTAGTCATTTATTTCCAAAGTCACTTTTCCTTTCTAATTTTTCATTGACTTTATAAAAGTCACTTTAAAATTAGACTTAGTAACTTTATCACTTAAAGTCACTTTTAAATTAGATTTAACTTTATAAAAATTATAAAGTCACTTTAGGAGAAAAATTAAAATCTTTTGGACACTTTTCCCTAGGCCAAAGATCAAAGCCTAAGGGAACCACCTGTCCTCCGGTACCAAATTTCAACAATGCAGTGCCTCAGAGAGACAACGCAAAGGGAGAGCTCTGAGAGATAGCGTAGGCAGGGACGAGTTTTCACGAAGCCCCTCACGCAGATGATGCAAGGGTGACGTAGTGGAGACTAAAGGGTCTTTGGGGTGTCAGAATTTTTGCTAGCTGAGGAGGAAAATTATCTCAAGTGTTTTCTTGAAGGTTTCTCTATGTACTGGAAAATTATTTCTTGGAAAGAGATTGTTGCTGAAGAATAATAAATAAACCCTCATTTGTTGCACCGGTTTTCCCGCATTGGGTTTTTCCGGGGACAATTGTCCAAAAATAACTGTGTTGATGTGATTGATTTTTGTGCTTGTATATCACTGTTATTTTTCTCTATGCTATTATGTGATATCTGCAGTAGAATTTATTTTAATGTTTGCTGAAGGGTCTTGTAAACAACTTATTGTGAGAAATAAGTACGAGAAATAAATGAGTTACTATAGTAGAATTTCATGTTAGAAATTTTCACATTTAAATTCTCACTGATTATGTATTTTGTTGTTGATATGTATTGCACTTGATGCCATTTTGATATATTCAACTTTACATGGTATATAGATGAGCAAACCTTGCATATTTTGTCTCTATTGGTTTGGAATCATGGTCTTAAATCTTAAAAATAGTTTTTTCAATTAAAAACTAATTATTTCATGTATTTTTTAAAGACCGGTTCATTTAGACCTGACCAGTGCTAGTTTGAAACCCGATTTATTAGGTGGACCGGTCCAGTCACCGGTTCTAGTTTTTAAAACTATGGCAAGTAGTGCCCTTCCTAAGACCTTAAGGTCTCAAGGGAGGTCCCACTGAAATCAGGCTAAAGATTGACCCCCTAGTAATGTGAGAGAACAAATTGACAATCAAGATTGGTCAGTCTTTGGGATCACCCCTTTATCCATACTAAATTCCGAAAACAAACTAATATAAGCACCTGGTTTAAAAATGATCAAAGTACCTTTTGAATAGTAGCCCACCTTTGTCCAAGTGGTAATGCCATATGGTCAGAGGTATGTGGCTGATGCAGGTGGTGGAGGCACATGGCATATCATCATCAAATAGTGGTTGTCAGGGGTTGTTGGTTGGTTGGCTATCTGGTTGGTTGTCAAATGTAGGAGAAAAGTGAAAAGTTTTCTCCTATGGGGTCACCCCTTTTGGTGGGTAGCAGATCCAACCATTTGACATCATGATGCATACGGTAACTTCCATGACTCCCTAAGCTTAAATTTGCGAGTGTAATTGAGCTTTTCATTTTAGGTACAAGCCCTCTCAACTTGTTAGATGTAGGTAGGTTGGGCCAACAACATCAAACATAGCCTTGTAGACAGGTTCTTCTTAGCAATGCTAAAAGGAATTTCACTACATAGAAAATATCTACCTACAAGCTTTTCTACTTTTTGATTCTCCCTTATTTTAAACATTGGCCTAATAGAAGTATTTTCCCTAATGGTGGTTCTCGAAATGCAAAAAGTGAGCTTATTGAAGACATCGTGGATGGTGAGGTAGAGGAGAGCCCATTTCTTTCCCTGACCCCTGAATGTTCTTGTTGTTCTTGCAAGAATCTTAAGTCTCAAAGTTTGTTCTCTTCTTTATTTTACACAGTTCATTAAGATATTGGTTAGAAATATGGAAAATTTATGGGGTTGATTCTTCACATATTCAGAGTTATGCCCAGGAATTTTTGCAAGCTGGTATTTCAAGTGGCTGATTCTTCTAGTCACTCCTTCCTACACAACTTGCAAGCCAACTTTGGTTTATTATTAAGTTCAAGCAGCACACCATATTCCCATAATGGGTCTAAATCCTTAGAAATTCCCGAGGGGGGATGAATAAATCTAGGACACAAAAAGGCATGGAAACCAATACAAAAGAATTCTGCAAATAAGAAATCAGACCTATATAAATCTCCCTTTAAAAATCAACAAGGAAATTCAATGGACATTGCAAACCCTATAATAAAACTTGGAAACCAAACAAAAATGTTAAAAATGTTAAAATTCTCGCATGCCTAGGAATATGGAAATGGTAAGATAGGAATCAATCACCATTCCACAATAAACCTGCTAATGTCAATGACAACATTTGATTTCCCTGCTTATCTTGTTAGAATATGATGAATTTCTCCTTTGATATCAATCCCTTGTTTCTGCTTTCAAAATGAGCCAAAAAATGTCCTAAAAGTGGATTTTACAGCCCACTTGTCATGGACCAGCTATTTTTTCTATCAACTTGTACTTTTTGGTGATATAGAGCAATATATTCAAAGATTGGTAAAATTTATGATTTGTTAAAGTGATAAATTTTTCCAGGTTGAGAGAACCATGATATACTGTGATGTTGCCAATACATTGATGGTATTTGCAACACTAGTCATAGTCATTCCTATTTTATTTCTATTAAAATTTGTACAGTGAGTACCTGTAGCTACCTGTACCTCTTTATACAAAGTATCTTTACGGCATGTATCTTTTGGCAACCTCTCATTGCAGACTGCATGTCTCCTTTCACAACCTATTCCTCCCGCTGAGTTGTCTCTTTCTGTAACCTATCCTTTCTTAATAGTTCCATAACTACCTTCCCTTACAAATTGCTGCCATAGCACTTTTTTATACCCAGTCTACCTTGTGAAGTCACTCGTTAAATTTTTCTCCCATATGTTTAGGGTTTCCAAATATTGAATATTAGGGTGCTATATCATTCACGTTAGGAATTTTCCCCCAAGAATGTTTCATATATTATACAGCATCAAGAATGATGCAAGGTTATGGACATTTTTGTATTGTATGATATTCTTCCACTAAATATTGTTCATCAAAGGAAAGAAAAAAATGATAACCTCTATACAGTTTTTACCTAATAGGAAAATATTAACTTGGAATTGCGCCATCATTTTACTTCTATGAAAACTATGTTCATTATCAAGTAAATCATTAGGTTATTCAACTCTTTTGATATAGAGCCATTTGAAATTTTTGAATGAGAATCAATTGATACATTGTATTAGTTTTTGGCCAATGCTTTTAATTATTACAATATCTCTACATAGTGTTTTACCATCTATTGAGTTTAATTTTATCTCCAATCTTACAGGTGCATCGAGCTTGTATCGAAAGAGAAATAATGGCAACGTTGGACCATCCTTTCCTTCCAACACTTTATGCATCTTTTCAGGTTGTGTTTGTTTCCCTTTCCTCTTAAAATATGGTTCATTTACGAATCAATCAACGTAGTCCAACAAGATTAATTTGGTGTTCTCAACCACAAAGGAAGCCTTGATAAACAAAGTTATCATATATAATGGTGCACGTGTTTGGCATGTGAGTGCTACTATTATTGAAATTTTGAGTCAAAAGTATTATTTATATTGATAAAATGGGTGTAAGATTGAGAGTTATGAGGGAATATGGACAGTGTATTATTTGTTTTTTTTTTTTCAATTTATTAGTAATCATTTATAATTAAGATCATTAGGGGAATTTTGAAGTCTCAAATGGGTCTCTTAAGGAAAATCATAAATAATAGTTAAAATAATAAAATAAGAGATGATTTTTTTAAGGGAAAAAAATAAAACTATTCTTTTAATTGTATTTTTGGGTTATATTCTTGTAGGTTTAATCAAATGTCAAGTGAATGCATTGGTTGGATCCAGACTTCCATTCTACATCCAATGAGTACCACTTTGTATAGTTTTTAGTAGCCCCAAACCCCAAAAAATTGAAATATGCAGAATGGGTACTCGTTGGATGTTGAATCTAAATCTGCATCCAACCGATGCCTTCACTTGATATTTTGAGTAAATATATAAGGAGATAAGCCAAAAATACAATTAAAAATAGTAGTTTTCTTTATTTCCCTCCAAAACTATCTACCCCTAGGGATGGCATCATCATCTTGAATTTTATTGGTTATTTTAAAGTTGATTTTGTTAGTACATTTTTTGTTTTGAGGCCCATTTTTACCTTAAATTTCCATAATGATTAGTATGAAATTTTTCTTTCTTTCTTATTATCCAAGATGATCCACATCATGGAATATTATAAAACTTAGGAATATAATGTATTGCTTCTTTGCTTGTTGGAAAATCTACCATCATTGATAGAATTCAAACAACAAGAAATATTTATTGCTCCCTTCATCTCTTCACCTTTCAGGTGTTAATTTTAATACCATGTCTGATATTTTTCTTCCACAATTATTTTATACCCAAAAATGATTTTACTCAAACAAAATTCTGAAAACTGTTGGAAAATCAACTACATCCACAATAGAAATTTCTACCCAACAAATCTTCATTCAATTTATTAAATCTAAAAGATTATTTCCTCAACCCATAGAGAATACATAGAAATTACAACAAACCTTGAATCTAGATTTCGTCCCACTAGATTTTCAACCTCTAAAGAAATATGGCATATGGAAATTTGACCCTCCTGGAAAATTGGGCCCTGGAAAATCTTGGCTTTCACTCGCACTAAGAAAACACAACTCCCTTCCTCCATGCAAACCTCATTGGAAAACACGGTCTCTCTTCACAATCTTGGCCTGCACAGAAACCACCTCTCTCTCAAAAGTCTCAGCTGTGAAAATTCCTAAACCGGAATCCCTACTACAACAACTGATGATATTACTCCTATTTGTTAAATTCCTCTAAACAAATTACTTGCAGTTTCCTATGGCAAATATTGTAATACATACACTACAACCTTCACTTATTAAATTATATGCGGAAACAAGAGACTGAGCAAGAAAGAGAATACAACACAATGGACACTGTTATTTTTGGACAAATGTCCCCGGAAAATCCCAATGTGGGAAAACTGGTGTAGCAACTATGAGGATTTATTATTATTAAGCAGTAGTAAAATCTGAATATATCTCTGGATGCCCTCCCCGCAATCCAGTTACAGAGAATAATCCTGACAGAGAGATTTGTGAGATTACCTCACACTATTACTGGGAATCCTGGCTAATCCATCCCCAAATAGATTTTGCCCTGGCTTTTCTAGCTGCTTCTAGGCAGTGTCTACGTCATCCCAACATCAAGCTTACTAGGGACAACGTCAATCCTATGGCTAGTCGATTTGCTGCCCAAGTGATTCGATTTCTACCTCTCGGTCTCACACCTCGGCTGTCAGCGTCTGAAACTCGAATTCCGTTTGCAAATTTTGGACTCCCTCTTGGCTTCTAAGCTGCCTCTGCGTGGCTCTACGTTAGCCCCTCTGGCTCAGCACTACCACTGTTGGATCTCCCTTTGCCTTTTCTGCTGAGTATCCTCCAACCAGGAAAGATGTCCCTTCGGATACTATCCCTGCCCCTCACTGTAAGAAATCTACTCAATGATAATTTCCTCCTAAGAACTTCTCACTTTAGAAACTCGATCTCTTGATCTCTCAATGTGTTTTCCAAATGACCCACAAGCTCCCTTAAATAATATTCTCGTTGACATTCAATGGCCCAGATTAAAAGCTAATCAATGGCTAAGATCATTTTTGCTGGATCATTGTCCTCTTCTAGAAGTTACATCCACAATTAATTTAATACCCATTAATATTTTTAATTTCCTAAGTTTAGACTTAGGGTCCCATTAACAAATATTAATTATTTTATTAATATTTTCTTTGGGTGGAATTTCCCAAAACGCTTTCTGGGTTCTTTGGAATACATGTGCCCAAGCCTTCTTGCAAAATTTGAGGCCTAGAACACATTTGATGCTACCCCAAATCAACACTCCCTCTTAGCGAGGAATGTTCTCTAGCAATATACGTTGTTGCATACTGCTCTGACTCTGAAGCATCATCCTCTGCGCTGTTAATGTCTGACATGCTGTCCACTAAATATTGTGCTACTGTTGTAACTATATTGCTGCTGACTTTGCCATGGCCAATGTTGCATCCGTACTACATCTCTCTCTCAAGTGTTGCATTTGTGCTGTTGTTAGCACTACCACTGCGAACTGCCACTGCACTGCAAATTGTTGTTGCTATTCTATCAGCAATGGAAAAACTGTGAAAATTTATGAATCCAACAAATCGGAAATCCTACTGCAGTAAACTGATTCGCATGACCTACTTGTGTTCTTCAGTTTAATAAGTTATTTTCAGAATTATTTAGAATATATTAATGCAAATACACTGTAGTCTACACCAATATACAGATCAAGTACTGAAAAATAAATGAGACAACCACACAAAGGACACTTATTTTTGGGCTAAACGTCCCTGGAAAAACCCAGTGTGGGAAAACGGTGCAACAAATATGAGGGTTTTATTATTAAGCAGATTTCTGAATACAACTAGGGTGCCAAATTTGGCTCACCCAAAAGAGAATAAACCAGGCAGAAGTACCTCTATCCGGAGACAGATATTTTGGCAGATCCAGCAACTAGATGAACAAACCCCACAGGTGATTGCGTTGTCCCCAATGTTGTGCAGTAATGGCTTCTCCTAGCTCTGCACTGTAACTGTGTCACCTCCTCTAGGAGCTGCATCACCCTCCCAGTGAATCTTCCTGGCTTAGAAATTGATTTGCTAAATTGATGCTCGATCTGCCTCATAGACACCCCAGCGTTGTCTGTAAGTGACTGGGTCATCCCTACAGCCTCTGTGTCACCCTCCTGGAGTTGCGTTGTCTCTCTTTGATGTTGCACTGGCTCTCTGTTATGTATTCTCGGCCTTGGACAAAAGTCCCGCTGCCGAATTGCCCCTCTCTGCATTAGAATCTTACCCCAAAATTCTCAGCAAACCAAACACCCCAGAATTTCGATCTAGCTCAAGTGTTGCTCTCACTGTTTATGTTCTCCAACTGACCCCAAGCCTTCCTTTATACTTTTGATGTTGAGAAATCAACGGTCATGATATCATCTTTAATTAACGGCTAAGATTAAATTAGATTTGAGCCTTGTCACTTAGAAGCTTCTCACCCATATTTACATTAATTCACTTTAATTATTTAATTTCCTAAGTTTTAACTTAGGCACCATTTAAAAATAATTAATTATTTGAATAACATGCACTTCGGGTGGAATTGCTCTAAACGATTTCTGTGTCTTGGAGATCTCATGTGTTCTAGCCCCTCCACAAAATTTCGGTGCTAGAGCACATCCGATGCTACCCAAACATCAACACTCCCTCTTAGCGAGGAATGTGCTCTAGCAATACTTCCCTGCAAAAGTATCACACTGATCCATGACATCGGTCCTTTCCGCTGCTGATGCTCGGCCTGTTGCCCCTCATCCACTGCGTTGCTGTAATTTGTACTGCTGCATTTGTACTGTAGCTCCCTCTCAATATGTTGCATCATGCTTCCCATAGTATTGCCACTGCTAATTGTTGCACTGCAACTCAGTTGCTGAGAAGTAAGTAGCTGAAAATCCACCCAAATATTGACATGTTGGTCAGTCTGGATGCCCCTTGACGCTGACTCTACCTCTGCTGCTAATCTGTGTTGATCCTCTGTGTTACTGCGCTCCTGTTATATCTGCTTTGTGCCTTCTGTACTGCTGCAACACTCCACTGTGTTGCTTCAGACTTTGGCACACTAGCTCTGCCATTGTTGCTCCATAATCCCTTGTACCAACTAACTCCTGCCATTCTGCTACTGTCATTAAGGGCTTGTTGTCGCACAGATTGTCACGATAACGCTCAGATCAGGGGCTGTCACTCTGATCCCTGATCTGTCCGTTTAAGCCTGTCTCCCACGGCTAAGGGGGGTAGACCCTATAAGAAAGTGGAAGACCAACTGTGAACCAGTTGGTTTGGGAGACACGAAAGAAAACAACACTAAATGGATTTGTTTAATTTAATGGACCAGTGCCTTATGGGTTTGATGTTTAAATGATTACTTACTGAATGCTGTAGAAAAGTAAACCATATAGAGCAATCATTTACATCAAACAACTCGAACAATACAAGATATCCAGTAAATTCACAATGCTTTAACGACGATCTAGCAGTTTTGAAACTTCGAAAGATAAAGCTTGACATATAACCATGTAAATTTGAACATTAACCAGATATTACATTCATGATCCTTCAAGCATGCCAAATCACGTAAAAGATGATAAACATTAATCAAAATTTTAGCCTCAGCAAGAAAAATAGAATGTGATAAATTCCCGAGCTAAGACTTCATCTGGCAAAATATTTCCCAAAATTTTTTATGATAAAATAAAATTTTAAAACTAAAAATCTAAACTAAAACAAAATTTAAAATTTAATCTAAAGTCTAATAAAAAGAATTTTTTATTGGTCTTTTTATATTTTATATTTTTATGATTTAAAAATTTTATGATTTTTAAATTTTCAAACAAAACAAGCTTAAAAAAAATGAAAATCTAATCTAACATTAAACTAAAACTAAAAAAGTCGTAACTAAAAATAACAAAACTAAAATAATAAAAAAAATCAATTTTTTTTTTTTTTTTTTTTTTATTTATCATCTAAACCTATGCTATAAAATCATAAAAGACCTACGCTTAAAACCCACGACTTTATCAAAAATTGAATCTGGTTATGTGTTTTGCAGGCTTGCGTGCGGGCTATGAGGTTCGACAGCGGCAGCGAAATACCCACGCAGGTTTGCAGCTGGATGGCAGAAAACTTACGAACAATCCATTCAACCTCTCCACGCCCCTGGTCCATATGTGCGTTTTGTTTTACAGGCTTTTGACGGCGGACAGATAAAACGCAGCGGCAGCATGGAAGGGAGAAGGGTCGCGCGGGTTTGCAGGTGGCCTGATGGCTTTCACGTGGATAGCAACCTGAAAACGCTGGCAGCTGGACGAGGATTTGAAGCACGAAGAGCAGCGGATGGGCTGGAATGAGCAGCAGTGTGGAAGGGTAGCCCCACGCAGGTGATATTATAATCTTTTGCAGGTGCGTGGATGGCTGAGAGTGAAGGCTGAGGAAGAGACGTGCTGTAGGTTGGACAAATTTGCTGAGGGGTTGGAAATGATGGAAGCGAATAGTATGTGCAACAAAACTTCGAAGTGATGCCGAATGAGGAGCTGCAGTTCGATAATGAATTGTAATGAGAGAAATGAGCATTGATGTGGAGATGGAAACCTGAGCAACAGTCGTTGATGAGCTGCGTAATGGTTCTAGCAGCGTAATAATTTTGCAGACTTTGTTAGCTTACAGGCAGATTGGATAGCCTGGGGATTAAGAAAGAACGATTTTAAACTCCTCGGACAACTGTTCAAACCCCAGAAACTGATTATTAATGAACCCAATGTAAGAAAATTCTCCAAATCTGAAAACCCTAGACAGCGGGGCAACGACCCTGCAAAACTCAACTTTCCACCGGAAATTTATCTCAGACCTGCAAATGGAAAACAAAAATCCGGAAAGTATATGCAAAAATTTAAAATGAAACTAAAAAAAACCCTAAACCCAGCAAAAAATTTACAGTATTTACAAACTGAAAGCTCTTGAGCAGCCAGATTTATCAATGATCATAGTAATATTATCAGAATTTAATTTTAATGTAAAACGCTTCAGAAAACCCTGCATGCATTCATAAAAAAAATATTTCGAATGATAAGCCCGGGATCAAGAACTGGCTGGGCTCTTTCAGGAAACACAACCCGGGAGTTGGCTGGTTCAGCCGAGAACTTCCCCAAACGCCCGGTAATCTGAAAAAAGGATTTCCTGCACAGCTTAAAATCAGCCATTAACACACAGAGAGAAAACAATAGTGTAACTCCGATCAAATGGATATACCTACCACTATATTTCAGAAATCTAAACTATCATTCAAACCCCAAAAATCAGACAAGATACCTGCGCCTAGATCAATCTTCATTAAGCTATCATCAATGGCTGAAAATAAAATTGTGCAAAAAAAAAAAATAGAACAATCTTACAACATTTTCAGAAGAGTAACACCAGAAAGATTTTTAACCCCAAAGTCTTCTTTATTGCACAAAAATGACTATAAGAGAGCTTTCTTTAGCACTAGACTCTCAGATCAAATCTGATCTCAAATGACCCCTAGCACCCTATTTAAAGGAGAAAATCCCAACGGTTAGTTCGAGTGATCCATGTCAAACTAATCTTGACCGTCGATGAGGATCAAGACATCTCTTAATCTCATCCGTCGAATCTTTTAATGCATTAAAAATTGAAATTCTGCATTTATTTACTCAAAAATATTATTATTTTATTATTTCTAAGTTTTTACTTTATTTTATTATTATTATTATTATTTTTTTATTTTTTTTTTTTTTTAATTAATTTTTTAAATGGATCCTCGAACTTAGCCTTTGGAAAAATCACCTAGGACCTAGGACTTAGGACTTATGAGGGGATTAAAACATTTTCTAACCCTCAAGACACTTTACATCATGACTTTTACAATTTTACATCCGAAGGGGGAAAACCCATTTGACATAGACCCTCATAAACCACCCAGTTCTACGACCAAACATAATCTAGCAGATTAACACATTAGGATTCTCCTAAGACTCTAATGACAAAATTCATTCCGGCTTTGGGGTCAGGTTGAAGGAAAACTCTGCCGATCATGGATCGGTGAGACGAAAAACCTTCCGGAACGTAGCTTATCATTAGAAAATCAGGTCCACCTAGGCAATTTACATACATGACTCAACTCTGCTAAGATTATTTACAATTCAACATGCAGACTGGGTTTACAACTTAATATGATCAAGTCGATGATGACTGTTGAATGGCACGAACATGTCGATCAAGCGCTATCCCTTTTTGCAAAGAAAAGGGGGTGTACTGCTATGGGTAGTTGACACGCAGTGGTCAACAGGGCTCTCATAGCCCTATGTGATCCAAGAGTTTGGGCACCTCAAGGATCCTACCCTTTATGTAGTCCTCCCGACTACAACTCAATATCGCCCCACCTCTTCTCTAGTGGTGCATGAGCACTCATGGCGCAATCATCATTGTCCTCTTTGTTAGCTTGCGCTGAAGCAACCTTTGAGTCAAGCTTCTCTTCTTTGCCCTTCTTCTTCTAAGGCCACCATGTGGTGAAATGATCCATTTCTCCATATCTGAAGCATCTGACTTTGGATATGTCCTTCTTTTTTCGTTTTTGCTTCCCTTGCTGTCCCGCTGATGCGAGAGCTGCATCCTCCTCTTCCTCCTTGATTCTGATCCCTTTGCTGCTACTTCTTGCTTTGGTCAACCCTCTGATCTCTCCCTGTCAAAGTGTTGCCCACATCTCCTCCCAACTGGGAAGAGAAGCCCTGCCCAAGATGCTTTGGACAAAGGTTTCCCAGTCTTCAGTGACTGCATTTAGGGCAGTCTTGACCATAAATTCATCATCTGGTGTAGACCCTACGAAAGTTAGCTGGTCACAAATCCTTTGCAACCTGAGAAGGAAGGGATCGATTTCTTCTCCCGAAGCTTCTGAAACTATCTCAGCTGACTCTCAAGAAACATCTTCCGCTAAACGGAAGTTCCCTCTTACAATGAGGTCAAGGCCTCCCACATTTCCCTTGCTGTGTCCTTCTCAGCAATATGTGGGATCACATGATCCTTGACCCCATCGAAGATCATGCACTTTTCTTTTGCCTGAGCCTTCTCGTACTTCTTGAGAGGATCAACATCAACCAAAACAACAACGATCCTCAAGGTGTAATCCTTGATGCGATTTTTATCCAAAACTGCCAAGATCTTGGCCTTATAGATGACTAAGTTGGATGCTTCATCCAAACTGTCTTGATCCCTCAGTCTGTTAATGGCCATCTCTGCTCAAATGAATGTTGAATTGGTTTTGTTCTCCTTCTTTCATTGCTGCCACAACAAAACTCGGATCTAGATTTCTTTGGCACTAGAAATCCTCTAAGGAACAAGCTCCCTTTGAATTTTGGTTTCCTTCACGGAAATCTTTCTACCAACCACTGTCGAACCACTCCTCTCTGATCTCTCTTTGGTGCTGCTCAACACTGGAACTAGATTTCTTGGCAAGAAATCTTCTAAGAAACTGATTCCCTCTACTTTGCTTCTGCCCCACTAAGTACTGTTCTGCCCCAACAAAATCATTACCCCACCAACAGCTCTAGATGAAATCTGTGCTACACCTCTAGCTACGACAACCGGCAAAACAAGACTACACAGTCTCCGCACTGGCCCAGTGATCACTGCGCTGCCCTCTACATCAACAACGTCACCCAATCAGGCTGACGCAGGCTTTGTGTGAGCCTCCCTTAGTGATTGTGTCACCCCTCCTCTGCTTTCTTCACCTGTAACTGTGTTGTCTCTCAGGACAACTGTCTTCACGCACAGATTTTCCTTTGTTCTTTCGTTGATGGCTTTAGTCCTCCTTGATCTGCAATCGCTCTGATACCATGTGAAAATTTCTGAATCCAACAAATCATAAATTCTTTTGCTATAAACTAATTTGCATTACCTACTTGTGTTCTTCAATTTAACAAGTTATTTTCATAATTATTCAGAAAATTTTAATGCAGATACACTATAGCCTATACCAATATATAGATCAAATATTGAAAAATAAATGGGACAACCACACAAAGGACACACTTATTCTTGGACTAAACGTCCCCAGAAAAACCCAGTGTGGGAAAACCGGCGCAGTAGATATGAGGGTTTTATTATTAAGCAAATTTCTGAATATAACTCGGGTGCCAAATCTAGCTCACCCAACGAGGAATAAACCTGACAGAAGTACCTTTATCTGGAGACAGATATCTTGGCAGATCTAGCAACTAGATGAACAAACTCCACAGGTGACTGCGCTGTCCCTAGTGCTGTGTAGCGATGGTTGCTCCCAACTCTGTGCTGGAACTGCGTCACCTCCTCTAGGAGCTGCGTCACCCTCCCAATGAGCCTTCCTGACTCATAAATCGATTTGCTGAACTGATGCTTGATCGATTAAGATTTAATCTTTGGCGTTGGAGTCCCAACAGGAAGATATAAGAAGGGATTGATGTGGTGATGGAGTGTACACCAGAGTGACTTGGAGAATTCGATTTTCCAAAGTAGCAACAGTCAGTTGCAGGAGAGTTTGAGCTTCAGTGAGACAACAGAGATAGTGAGGGGCAGGGACAGTGATCACAAGGAAGTTTTTCAGATCCCGAGAGGTAGTAGAAAAAGGGCCAAGTTATTCCTAGTGAGCACACTATAGAGGACTACATAGTTGCTTCAGAAAGGCAGTTCAATTTGCTGGAGAGAAATTCGTTCTCAGTTCCAGAAGTCGGGCAAAGGGTCCAGAGTGTCGGAGAGGTGATTTCCTCAGCAAAGACAGGCAAAATTATTTCATCACAGGCAGGTTGGAGGCTTGATGTCATAGGGTCTGTGCAGAATAGTAGAGGCTGATGCAGAGGGTCTAGAGGTCGATTTTTCTGAAGGAATTTGTGTCGAGATTTCTTGTGGAAGAAGGGTAATTCCCTTAAAATAATTTTGCCCAAATTTTCTTGTTGTTTGGATTTCTAGTTGGGCCTCCATAGATTGTACTCGTGTTTTCATTGCTGCATAATAATAAAAACCCTCATCTCTACACCATTTTCCCAAGTTGGGTTTTTTCGGGGACAATTGTCCAAAAATAATGGTGTCATTTTTAATTTGTGTGATAGTATTTTCTCAATTTCCAATGCTATTATTTCTGCATTATTTTATTTGTGAAGGTTGCAGTGTGATTTATTTAGTATTTGTCATAGAAAATAAATTGTTAAAATTAATTAACAACTAGGAGAATAATTTCCAGTTGTTGCAATAGGATTCGAGTTTTGGAATTTTCACATGGTATCAGAGCATGCATGATCAGCCGGGAAGCACAGAAGTGAAGGAGAAATTTTCACTGCTCAGAGGGAGCAACAGGTCAAATTTTTCAGAGGCAGCGCAATACCTAGACAAGTAGGTTGAATTGCTGGGAAAGGGTTCGATTTTCAGTTGCAGGTTGGTAGAAAAATCGATTTGTCCAGAATAATGATTCCAGTAGTCAGAGGGAGTAGCAACAACTTAGATTTTTGTAGAGCAAATTCCTAGTTGGACGTAGAGGGTTTTCTTACAAGCTGTAGAAGCAGAATCCGCATCAGGTGGAAGAGAAAAGCACACATACCAGAAGGAAAATTTTCCTCAGGAAACTTCGAGTCTTAGAAGTTCAAATTTCCAGTTGCAGATTGGCAATAGTAGCTAGCAGAGTCACATATTCCAGGAGGAAGTGTGAATAACAGAGCAGTAGCTGAGCACAGGGAAAGAGGGAGTTTTTGACAATTTCGGAGATGGCCACTGCAGGGCTTAGAGATCGGCATAGGTTGGATGGAGCTTCCAACTATGTCATTCTGAAGGCTAAGATGTCTTCCTTCTAGATGAATATGGCTTGAAAGCCTACATAGATAATGTAGTGGTGGTTTCTCAGGACTCATATCAACTCAAGGAATATAGGAAGGAGATAGCGCGGGCGAAGCGTTTGATCCTGGATGGAGTTTAGACCATATAGTCTCACACATAGTGGACAAGGGAACAATCAAAGAGATGTGGAATACTCTCTCCATGCTATGCTAGGGTACTTCCCAGCAACGAAAGATATTCGTAGAGGAGAAGTTGAGATGCATCAGGGTGCAGAAGGGGGAATGCTTAGATCCCTTCCTCACTAGGATTTAGGAAGTCCGAGACCAGCTGTTAGTTGTTGGGGCAACGCCTCAACCTTCAGAGCTAGTACGATTGGCACTCAATAGTGTCTCAGAGGATTGGCAAGTCTTCCTCCAAAGTATATTAGGAAGAGACACACTACTAGGATGTGATAGAATGTGGGCCAATGTGCAGCAAAAGAAGTTGAGACGAGCTCCATTGAAGAGTTCCATCAGTGGGAGCAATAGCACTAGATAGAAGGTGGTGAAGGAGGAGAAGAATGTGGCCCTCGCATCAAAGGGTCCTAGTCAAGGGTAGGGAGAGCAGAGAAAGAAGAAGAAGAACCTGTCAAAGGTCAAGTGCTTCAGGTGTGGTGAGCTCAGTCACTACAACACACAGTGTCCTCTTAGGAAGAAGGACAAGTAGGAGAAGCATGAATAGTAGCCAACGCCAATTGAGATCGACAAGTTGTTCTCCAAGTTGGAGGAGGACTTCACGATGTTGGCAGCCATACCTCCAGGAGTGAGGTGGGGTGACTTGGAGTTGTAGCCCGAGAGAGCTACTGATTTGGGCAGGGTCCTTAAGGAGTCCACCTCATGGATCACTTCTTGGCTACAGGGGCCCACAATATTGAATAACATGATGGATCAGTGGTAGCTGATGCAGTTAGTACCAGAGTGACAATTGCAGACTAGTAGTAGTCAAACGTTGAGGAAGGCAGTGCAGTGTTGAAGGTAGAGCAGGTGGCTCAGTGCAGAGTTGGCAGCAACACAGATTCTTTAGTGATAGTGCAGATGCTAGTAGCAGTCAGGACTCAGAAGACAGATGCATCCTATTGAACACAGTTGATTGAGTATTTTGGATGCTTTTCAATTGCAGATGTTGCAGTTGCAGCAACAACAAAGATGCAATGCAGATGCAGTGTTGGCAGTGGTACAATAGGTTCAGCAGCAACACAGATGCAGCATTAGAGTTTCAAAGTGGTTGGTGGGCAGTGGCATGCAATCACAATAGCCAGACATCAACAGCCTGACAGGAAGTGATACAGAGACAGTGTGTTGTGGCAGGTTGTGCAACACCATAACACATTCCTCGCTAAGAGGGAGTGGTAGTTTTTGTAGCATCCATTGTGTTCTAGCCACAAAATTTGGTGAAGAGGCTAGAATACATGAGATCTCCAAAACCCAGAAATTGTTTTTGAAAATTCCAAGTAGAGATGGATTAATTAGATTATTGGCTGATTTTTAAATATTTCCTAAGTCTAAACTTAGGGAATATGGTTAATTAATCAAAATTAATTAAGTCAAGGCGAGAATTCTCTAGAAATTCACATGGGTCGATCCAAAAACGATCTGACCCATCAATTAAAATTTAATTTTTGGCGTTGGATTCCTAATAGGAAGATATAAGAAGGAATTGATGTGGTGATGGAGTGTACACTAGAGTCATTTGGAGAATTTGATTTTCTAGAGTAGCAGCAGCTAGTTACAAGAGAGTTCGAGCTTTAGTGAGGCAGCAAAGATAGTGAAGGGAAGGGACAGTGATCCGAAGGAAGTTGTCTAGATTTGGAGAGGCAACAGCGAGAGGGTCAAGTTATTCCCAATGAGGCAACGTAGAGAACTACACAGTTGCTTCAAAAAGGAAGTTCGATTTGTTGGAGAGAAATTCATTCTTGGTTCCAGAGGTGGGTAGAGGGTCCACACTACCGAAGAGGCAATTTCCTCCGCAGAGACATGCAAAACTACTTCATCAGAGGCAGTTTGGAGTCTTGACATCATAGGGTCTGCGGAGAACAGTGAAGAGGTTAACACAGAGGGTCTAGGAGGTCGCGTTTTTTGAAGGAATTGATGTCAGGATTGCTTGTGGAAGGGGTAATTCCCTTAAAGTAATTTTGCCCAGATTTTCTCGTTGTTTGGATTGCCAGTTGGGAATCCATAGATTGTGTTCACTACTGCATAATAATAAAAACCCTCACTGTTGTACTGGTTTTCCGAAGTTGGGTTTTCCTGGGGACAATTGTCCAAAAATGGTGTCATTTTTATTATGTGTGCGTGCTAATATTTTTTTAGTTTCTAGCGTTGTTATTTACGCAATATTTTATTTGTGAAGGTTGCAGTGTGATTTATTTAGTATTTTTCTTAGCAAATAAATTGTTAAAATTAATTAACAATTAGGAGAATAATTTCCATTTGCTGCAATAGGATTCCAGTTTTGGAATTTTCATACATTCATGCACATTTTTGGTGCATGAGGAGATTGTATTGAGAGATATAGAAACTGAGGGAAGAAACCAACATGTTGAATATGGAAATCTTTATTCCATTGAGTGGCAAGTGGCAAAGCAATCCAAGTACATTGTGTATTTCTCTAACTATACTTGCAGAGAGGATTGTACAAGCTACCATGGAAGCAAAGAGGTTGAGCATACGCAAGCTAGAACCTGTCCTAATAGGAATCAAATATCTTCTAGAAATTCAAGATGATGAAGAACAAGATGAAGGAGAAATTTGGAGGAAGCTATGCAATCCCAGACCTGGGAAATGTAATCACCCATCAAATTATAGGGAACCTAGGAATATTAGCATGCATACGTGGCATGTATATGATAGCTATAGATACATGCATCGCATGTATCGCACTAGGATACATACTAGCTGATATTGGAAAATGTCTAAGTATAGAGTAATGAATTAATTATTGAAGTACTTAGTAAATACCTAACTCACTAGAATATAATGAATATGTAGAGTGGGGACTTGCTGTACCACCCCTATAATATGAATCTGGATGTGATTAGTACCGAAAGATACCCCAAAAATCATAATTATGGATCACAAAAGCCTAAATTCAGATATTACTACTGTGCATGGAAGGGCCATTGCAACTAAAATTCATCACTTTGAACAGGCATGCTTGCAGGTTTCCAAGATGAAGTCAGATTTGGAATTCTTAAAATGATGTAGAGATTCCTTTGTTGTTCCTTCTTTCACACGAATTAAGCATCCCCTCTACAATTCCTCGAACCAACAAGTTTTTATGAAGACCAGTTTGGCCCTAGTTAGTTCTGAGATCTGCAGAGTTGGAAAAGGCCTTGATCTTCTATCGCGTAAGGCATTCTCGTTGCATTTAGAACTTTCCTTCGTGTTATCAGCTTCCCTCTGGATGAGAGTCGTGGCCTGTTCGACATTAAAATCTCTTTGCATGGAAGAGGTTTGGAAGATCAAGCAGTCAAAGAAGTTTCTTAAGCTCTCAGGCAGATCCTCTCCTCCTCCTCTTGGACATTTTTCTGGTTTTTCGGGTTCTCCTTTTGTGGGAAAGATTAACGAGGGTCAAATCCTTGCCCTATGCTCTTGGATCAGCAATGTCGCTATTCCAGAGCATGGTTCTAGACCGTTCCTGTTGAGTGACAACGATGCTTCGAGATCGTTGGGTCAACTAATTGATGGTCAAAACTCTGATTCTTCTCCAACTGTTGATGACAGAAGAGTATCTCTTTCAATTCAACCATTGGCTTTCAATTTTCTGGAGAGCCGAGAGGTCTGCAACGAATCCTCCTGTGCCCCTGCAGGTTCCTCCTTATCTCTGGTCCCCTTTGCCCTTTTGCTGACCGAAGTCAGTTCCCTTGAAGGTTTCTCCCTTCCGCATATGACCTTTGTTGCTATGGCAGAAGCTTTGATCTCTCCCTTCGGCATTGTTTTTCAACCTCCTTGCGATTTCCAGTCCCCAGGTTCGGTTCTATGCAACTCGATGAGCGTCATCCCTTCCTCCAACATTGCTATTCCATCCCCTCATCGAATTGTCCTCTCCTCCTCTCTAGGTTATGGTTTAGATTACGCAAAGTCTCCCGTCTCCAACAGGTCGAAGGTTTATCCCCTTAATGAACCCTCTGTTCCTGAGAATTACCTCCATCTCCCATTGGTTGACCAGGTGCTTGGTTCCAACCCATTGACCTGTCCTTCTCCTTTGGTTTTTGACTAGTCGGTTACCTATGACCCTTCTACTTTTACTAATGTTGGTTTCATGGATAATAACGTTAGTGATAATATTATTTATATTATTAATAATAATAATGATTTGTTTCCTAATGAATAATATTAATAATAATAATAATAATATATTATTTCTTACTAATTTTACAAAATAATTATAAGTAAGGAGATGAGAATGATAATTAATAATAATAATATTCCTTCTAATTTTATCAACATTGATGATAATAACGTTTCTCTCTTTGTTCTCAATAATAATAATGTAGATACAAGTAATAATTTGACTAAAAATTATAATAAAATTTCTTCTTATTCTATGAATTATAATACAAGTATTAATAAAGTTTCTCGCTCTGCTTTTAATAAGAGAGTTGTAAACCTCTCTAGTTTTTCTTTTGACCCCCTTGTTTTTAGTCTCGTGGGGAAAGGGTTAAATTTTGCCCTTGCTCCTAGAAATGTCCCAGTTGAAGAGATTATTTGTAATGTTGAATTTGGGATAAGGGACTTGCTGGAGGTCACTAAGGATATCATTAGGCAATATTATGTTGTTGTCTTGAGGAGGGCTAAGTCCCCAAAGAACAACATTAGCAAGGTTGAGTTCGAGGCTCTCAAGGAATTGAATAGAAATAAGGACATTGTGGTTCTCAAAGCTAACAAGGAGGTAGCTTCGGTTATCCTTGATAAGGAAGATTATAGGAGAAAAATGTTGGATCACTTAGGTAATAGTGGGAGCTACAAGAAACTCAATAAGAATCCCTTGAAAAAGATCTCCAAATTGGCAGCTCTAGCCATTAAATCCAGTAGCTTGGTTATCTCTTTGAGCCATAAGCTCATCGAGCCATAAGTTGATTGTACTTGTTTTACCTGCAAATCTTCAAGAATTTTCCTGAGCCACACAATTTCTTTCGTTGCTTCAGCTGCTGCCACGTATTCTGCTTCTGTTGTGGAATCCGCCAGAACTAATTGTTTGCGTGATCTCCAAGAGACAGCTCCTGATCCAAGACTCATAGCATATCCTGAAGTAGATACTCCAGTTTCTTTGTCTTCATCGAAGTCTGAATCAGAGTATCCAATCAAGCTGAAGTCATCCACCTGTGTGTACTTGATTCCAAGGTCTTGAGTTCCTTTCAAGTACCTTAGAACTCTTTTTGCAGCAGACCAATGTCCCTCACAAGGCTTTTGCATAAACCTGGAGAGGATTCCAACAGCAAATGAAATGTCTGGTCTGGAAGTAGTGAGGTAGATGAGACTTCCTATAAGTTGTCTGTACTTTGTTGCATCCTCAAATTCCTTTCCTTCAATAGATGTGAGCTTTAAGTTTTGTTCCATTGGAGTAGAAAGAGGATTGCACTCTGTCATGCCAAATCTGTTTAACAAATCTCCAATTTATTTCTTTTGAGAAAGAAATATGGATTTTGGATGTTGGGTTACTTCAATGCCAAGATAGTAATGAACATAGCCCAAATCAGTCATTTCAAAACTTTTTCATAATTCTTTCTTTATGGATGCAATATAGCTTTCATTGTTCCCTGTCATTAAAAGATCATCTACATATACCACAAGATA